>PVLC010034336.1:0-17047 GCA_004027655.1 Graphiurus murinus
GCCTAATGAATGAAACCTCTGAAATCTCCAGAACAGTGAGAAAAACAAATCTTCCTTCCTCAATGTTGTGGTGGTGGTCAGGTGTTTTGGATTACTGTAGTAAGAATGCTGACTGAAACAAAAAGAAAACTTTTTCAGTTTGGCCAAATTTTGGAATAGCTTTCTCGCTTGAATGGTGCAGTGAAAGATTCAGTTTAGTCCAACAACTTAAGACAATTTTATTTCCCCTTGAATTGACTAGTTTATTTGTCTCTGTAAATTTCAGTCTAAAAATATTTCTGCTGAATCAGCATCACCACTTCCTGCAGCTAGCCTCCAGGCTAATTTCAGCAGAGGTTTGAAATTAGGCAAGAAAATGAAATAGGCTGACAATCTGGCCCAGACCCTAATTTATAGTCTTGCTTAAAATTAAGGTTGGCTTTGTCCTTGGCTCTGAGACCAGCGAAGCACTGCATGTTTATACCTATCATTAGGCCAACCAAAATAATGTAGCAAAATCACAACTATATTTGTCCTTGCACGTTGCTTTTCTTTCCTTCTCTTTACTGTTTCCACTTTGTCACATCCATGGTTTATGGCCATTATTTCCATGTGTCAAATGTACATGGGAGTAGAGCTTTTCACCTCTCTCTGCTCTAACCCTGTTTCTTGCCTGGACTTTTCCTTCTTCCACCTCTCACTAAAATATATTTATCAAAAGGAAATTGGCTGAAAGCATTCTTTTAAATGAAATTCTGCCTCCCAAATATCATAGCAGTTAAAAAGAAGCACATACTGAAGTGGATTTAGGGATGCAAGATAGGGAGTAGCATTTTAGAGCAAAAAGAGAAAGAAATAGGATTAGACTGTAAAATAAGTTGAATTGCAATGAAGGCCTGGAAAACCTTCTGCCAACCCAACAGGAAGCTCTGGAGCAAACACTGCCCATTATAATTGTGCTACATTGGATCTAGAAGTCTAGATCCTTAAACCCCTGCCTTGCTCAGTCACCATATGAAGCCCCTTAGGAGCTGTGAGCTCTGGCACAGCTGCTCCTAGAACCGACAGCTGCAGGCAGTGTGCTAACTGTATTCTTCAGAGCTGAGCAAAACTTTCTTTGAAGTGCATTTCTGCGTCATTCTGACTCAGAAGATCAAGTAATTCATACCAAAGTCCTGGGTGCTAGGGGCTTAATTCAATACTTTCTCAAATATATTCTTTTCAATGAATGTTAAGTGTTCTGGTGAAAAAACCATTTATGCTCAAGTATTAAAACTCTATGACACTCTATATCATCCAAAGTTAAAGAGGTTGCTTTGCTGTGGGGTTTATCATCTTCATTAATGCTGAGATATTAGCTCCTATTCAGTGAGACACCAAGAGGAAAACTATAGAGTAGATATTACCCAAATATATTTACATACAGAAATTTTGACCTTAAATTCAATATCTTTCAGGACATGAATGACCTACACAGCACAGTTTGGGAAGTGTTCTTATAGGACACAGGTCACAATAAAATATAAACTTGGCCATTCTCAGAAGACTTCTGAAAATAGAAAGTCTTAACACAAGAAATTGACACAAATGCTATGAATATAAGTGCCATGAAGACAAGTGTTGATCTGGATTGTATCTGGAACCTGGAATGTCCCCCAAAGGCCTTTGTGTTAAATACACAGTCCCAGGCCTGTGGTGCTACTGGGAGGTGATGGAAACTTAAGGAGGAGAGCCTAGTGGGAGAAAGACTGGTCCTTGGGAGAGTGCTCCTGAGTGGGGTATTGGAATTCCAACCCTCCAATTCCTCTTCACTTCCCAGGCACCAAAGGTGAGCCACTTTGATTTATCACACACACCGCCATGATGTACTACCTCATCACAGACCCAAAAGTAACAAGCCAGCCAACCATGGACTGATACTTATTTATTTATTTATTTACTTATTGCGGTACTGGGGGTTGAACTCAGGGGAATTCTCCCTCCGAGCTACACCCCGAGCCCTATTTTTTTTATTCTTTATTTTGAAACCGAGTCTCACCAAGTTGCAGAGTGCCTCACTAGGTAGCTGAGGCTGGCCACGAACCCAGATCCTCCGGTCTCAGCCTCCGGAATGCTGGGATTACAAGCGTGCGCCACCACACCCGGCTGGACTGATATTTCTAAAACCATAAATGAAAGTAAAACTTCTCTGCTTTTAAGTTTTCTCCTTGGTATTTTGTTGCAATAATGGAAAGATGATTGACACAGATGTTAGACGTAAACCTTAAGGACAGTCTTGAAGCCATGTCAAGATGGATACTGTCTATTATGTTTATAGTAAAATGAAAAAGGATGGGAAAAGATTCTTGCTTAAAGAATGAAGTGTAATGCTATCAAATCAGGAAAATCTAATAAATGCCTGTTTTGCTTTTTCCTTCAAGTAGACTGGTTCTCAAACCAGAAAATTTAGAACAATACCAGAAACAGAAAATTTTAATACTGGGATGTGTGAGGATGCACAAAAACTACTAATTATTGTTATACAAAATGAAATTGAAGATAAATCAAGATACTTAAAGCAGAATAAATTTTAAAGAATAGATGACAGATTCACTTTGAAAACCACAAACTTAAAAGCAAATTGAATTCTTGAGAAAATCTAGAATATCATATAAAATGACTGGTTTATAAACACTTGGCAAACAAAGAAAAAGCAAAATTTCTACAAATTACTCACACCAAAATAATCTGGTTTTGTTTATTAAATTGATATTTTATAGACAATTAACAAAGTCTATGAATATTGCTAAATTTTTGCTGAACACGTTACACTAGGCAGTTTATATAATCTTTTGGTGAGAAATATGATAAAATATTGACTTATATTAATGTTATTTTATTGATTCCTTTCTGATCAGATAGTTTTCTGAAGGATATTGAGTAATTTGTTGATGTTTATTTAGAAGGAATGCTATTGATGTACCACTGAACTCTATCTTTGATCTCATTTTTATGAACTTTATCTTAACCTACTCGGAATTTCTACCAGCGGCTTAGATGAAAACTTAGATAGCAGGTTTATCACATTCTCAAGCAATTTAAAACTAGAGGGTAGATCTTGTACACTGGCATTTAAAATTCAAAGTAGAAAAGATCATTACAGCTGAAAGTATAGCTTCAAACTGAGATCAATTTAGCAGGAACACATATTAATCTTTATACTGGTAAAAAAAAAAAAAAAATCCCTTATACAAGCATATTCTGAATATGACCAGCAACTGATAAATTTCAAGGGGAAAAGGACTTGGAAATTTTAGGGGACTACACACTTAATATGTTTCAACATCTTAATGATGATATTTTAAAACTTCACCTAATGTTAACATGGAATAATAAAATTGTTCTATTCAGAGATTAAATTCGGACATATTTTATTTTGTCTTGGAAATCCCACATCTGGAGTATGTTCGTTCTTGACTGTGATTATTTTAATAAGGAGTTTGAGGTTCAGAGACCAGGATGTAATTTTGCTACATCAAAATTGTTTGAAGGAACTATTGAATTTAGCTCAGAGAAGGCCAAACTAAAAAGATTAATGCTGGTATGCAATATGCTGTCATACGTAACTGGGAATAAGCTTGTGATGGGATGTTTCAGAGTGAAAGATAAAGAAGGTCTTGGTATATTTGTGAATTTGTCTTTTAGGGCTACAAGAACAAATTATTACAGAGTAGCTTAGAAAAACAGATTTTTATTCTGTTTAGTTCTAGAGCCCAAGGGTCCAAATAAAGGTGCCAGCAGGACTATTCTCTCTATATGGCTCTAGGGAATAATTATTCCTTAATCTTTCCAGCTTTTTGGTTTGTGACCAGCGATTGTTGGCATGTATTGGTTTCAGCTGCAACTCTTAAGTCTGTCTCTGTTGTTACACAGTGTTATCCATTCTGTGTGTTTATACACGGTCTGCTTATAAGTAAGACAATCACTGGGTTTAAGTGCCATTTTTATCCAACCTGACCCCACTTTTAACTACTTGCATATGCAGAAGCCCTATTTCCAATGAAGTTACATTCTGAGATTCCAGATAGATATGAATTTGTGGGAAATAATATTTAACCCAGTATAGTTTTATTTGCTTGCTTGTTTTCAGAAATGAAAGAAATGTTTTAGTTTATCGGAGGAGAGCTTTCTAAACAACTCTTGCAGCCTATAATGGCAATAGAACACCTCATGAAATAGTGAGCATCTGACCATGAGATGCTTTCAAACAGAAGCAAAAATCCCTAAAAGAGTATATAGAGATGAATTCCTGGATTTGATATTAGGGACAAGGTAGAACTGAACTACATCATCTTGAGTCCTTCTCCACATTCTGTGACTTTAATGAAATGGATGTAGCTTACACCTTCTAAATGTCTCATTTACATTCTCTGGTAACTAAAGAAGAAGCTGGGAAAATGATCCACTTTTATTGTCTTCAGAGGGAATGTGATCTTCAGAGGAAGTGGATACCTTAATTTCAGACTTCTAACCTCCAGAATTCTGTAGTAGTATATTTCTATTGTTATATGCCACCCAGTTTTTGGTAACTTGTTATAGCAGCTACAGGAGACTGGTGCAAAAATGTACTTTCCAGTAACCCAAATGAGCTTGGAAATGATTTCTTACTAAGTGAGCCGCTAGGAGAGAATGCAGCCTGCTGACACTTTGATTATAGCATGTAAGACCATCAAAAGAAGATCCAATTAAGTTGTACTGAGACTTTTGACTTATGGTAATTATGAGAAATAAATGTGTATTGTTTGCAGTTGTATTTTTGTGACAATTTTCTATGAGCAATTAGAAATGTATACAAATCTGATAGTAGTTTTTGTCATATATCTATGTTGATTCCCTTTCAATCTAGTCACAGTGAAAAAGGTACTTCAGTTTTCCCAGTACTCAATAGGCACATATCTAAGCATTAATTTAAGGCCCTTTGTCCAATTGTTATATACAGAATAATTTCATATATATGACTTCAGATCAAATTAGTGCTAAGTTCTAACAGGATACAGAAAATAACTTAATTACTATGGGTTAACTGTTTAGTAAGTAAAGCAATTGTAGTTTCTTCTGTTATATCACAGCCATAGAAAGGTAAATGACACAAAGTTGATAAAAATTTTACTGTTTTTTCTCAAAAATATACCATAATTGAACATATTTATTAAATATCTCTCAAGAAATCTTAGAAATGACAAAAGGCTTATCATAAAGGGAAACATTTTAGTAACAAGATGATATATTTTAAAGATTTTTATACAAGCCTTTTCTATTTATTCTATTACTTTCCATTCTATTTTATTTCAAATAAAATGCTTATAGATAATCACTAATTTTTTTTTTTTTTTTTTTTTTTTTTTTTTTTTTTTTTTTTTTTTTTTTTTTTTTTTTTTTTTGCGGTACTGGGGATAGAACTCAGGGGCATTCTACCTCCGAGCTACACCCCCAGGCCTATTTTTTATTCTTTATTTTGAAACCGAGTCTCACTAAGTTGCTGAGTGCCTCACTAGGTAGCTGAGGCTGGCCGCGAACCCGGATCCTCCAGTCTCAGCCTCCCGAATGCTGGGATTACAAGCGTGTGCCACCACACCCAGCTGATAATCACTAATTTGGATTCATGACCTACTCATGGGTCACCATAGGCATTTTGTGTGTGTGTGTGTGTGTGTGTGTGTGTGTGTGTGTGTGTGTGGATGGTACTGGGGATTGAACCCAGGAACATTCTACCTCTGAGCATACCTGAAACGCTCTTTTTTATTTTTATTTTAAAACAAGGTCTCAGTGAGTGACCTTGATATAATTGTGTAAGTACATCATGTGCCCTCCCCCCGACCCCGTCCATCCCCTTCGGTTATCAACTTCTTTGTTCATTGAGGGTCTCTACTTTTTCATCTGGGGACCCTCTTATGCCCCATCTTCTCCCTAACATCCACATATTAGCGGGGTGTTGCGGGATAGGAATTTGGGAAGGAGTCAGATGAGAAATGTGTGCACATTTGTCTTTATCAATTTGTTCCTAACAAAGATGTATACATACAAAGCATGAATTATTACAATAAAAATAAATAAATAAATAAATAAACAAACAAACAAGGTCTCTCTAGGTTGATGAGAGTCTCACTGCATGCTGAGGCTCTCCTCAAATCTGCGATCCTTCCTGTCTCAGTCTTATAATCTTGGGATTACAAGAGTGCACCACCACACCCAGCTTATAAGCAGTTTTAAAATCAGTAAAAAGTGAGATCAACACCAAATCATTGTTCAACAAATATTTCTAAGCAATAGCCAATCTATTTCTTCCCATGCAGATGATACTAGTGTTCTAAAAAGAGGAAAGCCTCATTTTGAACAGTATCAAACAAGAGAGAGTACCAGAATGTTTGTTTATGGGCTTACTGCTGGTAGGTTTATGTCTTAAGGACCAGATCTTCCTAGACCTCTGTGTGCTCTGACTAAACATAAACAACACTATGGTTATGCTTCCAATCCCACAGTCCCATCCAGTTTATCTCTTATACTATATTTATTCCTTTTTAATATTTGAAATCAGAAGATGCTTTACATTATTATCATATTTATAATAAAATATCTGTAATATAGTGATCTGGAGTGCTATAATAACTTAAAGTGTTGAATTTTCCAATTATATTCATGTAAATTTGATATTTTACCTAGTATAAAGATTTACTAATAATTTTAAAGATACAAACAATTGCAAGTCACTGGCACATTAGGAAGAACCCAGGCCTTCCTGTGCAGTTCTTTAAGACCTTTCTTGCTGCAGTAGAATTCACTCTGGGGTCAAGTATGCAGTCTTAATTGATATGTGAAGTCACACTACTTACACAGAAGGGACCATTTTGGTCAGAAAAAATCTCTACTCACCCTTTAATTACATAGCTTCTGTGACATTTCTCAGGGAGCCATGCCTCATAAATCCATAATTTCCAGGTTGGTTTTGTTGTTGTTGTTGTTGTTGTTTTACCATAAGCAATTCTAGATAGATGAAATACATTCTGCTAAAAACATTCCAAATATAAGCACTCTACAGTGAAAATCATTATTTTGGTTGCCAGTAGGACTATATTACTATGTTTATAAGGAAATTTGACGGGGTCATCTTCTGTCTCTTGTGGAGATGGCTGACCCCACTTATAGAGAAAATGTAGGTTGCCCACCAAATGTTAAACCCTTGCTTTTCAAATGCTCTTGATTTGTACATCCTCCATTTTGTACATCCAAGATTTGCATTATATGAAGTAACTGTGTTTTCAGCTTAGCAAAGAGTTTAAGTGTAAGCCTGTAAGAGGTAATCAAGCTCTCTTTTCTTGGAATTTTGCCACATTTAGCAAAATACCTGTCTTTTGGTTAAATTAGATAAGACCAAACACTATTTGTGCCTGTGAAAATTGCTTCAGAAAAAGAGGGAGAGGACTGTGAGTAAGGAAGAAGGGGTAGAATTGCTAGGTGGAAATATGTGCATATTTACTTTAAGTGGAGATAGATTTTTTTGTTTGCTTGTGTTTGTTTCCGTGGTAGTTGTGCTGGGGATTGAACCAAGAGACTCATGCTCCCGAGGACACACACTCTACTGAGCCACAGCCGCAGCCCAGATTTCTCTTCAAAATATATACTCCATATAAACTCTATGAGTAGCACACACAGATTTCTCTGTCCAAGCTGGCATTTCTTTTATTTTTCCATTCTAATAAAGATAAAGTGGTAGTTCATTGTTTTGATATGCATTCCTCTGATTACTAATATTTTGAGCATATTTTCATTAGTTTGTTGATCTTTTGGACTTCCTCTTTTGTAAATTACCTGTTTGTACTCATTTTTTAAGTTGTACTTTTTATCCTTTTCTTGTTTATTTGCAAAGGTTCCTTACAAAGTTCAAGTATTTAATCTTTTATTGGTTTAAACATTCCAAGAGTATGTTCTCTCATCCTGTCATTAGTCTTTCAACTCTGTTCACACTCTCCTTCATTGAACAAAAATCCTCAATTTAATGAAATTAAAATGTAGGTAACATTACAGATTTATGTAAAGTTCAAGTATGTTATCATATGTAAAACTCTGGCACAGTTTAAGGTATCAAATAAGAACAAAATAAATATGTCTCAGTTATTAAAAAAAAAAAAGTCTTTCCAGGGTGACTGATAAAGTGCTCTTTGACTGAAAGAGCTGCTAGTCAAAGGTACAACCTTCTGCTTTTTAGTGGTGCTTGGAATAGTGCTTAATGCTGCTTACCTGCTGGCTGCTGAGTACCAGCCTTTGGACTGTAGTTCATGCCAATCCTGTGAGATGCATAAGAATGCTAGACTACTTGTTTATGTGTTCAGTGGAATATGTCATGCTTATGAGAAATGAATGCTTTGTATACACTACAGACTACAGATGTTTTGTCATGTATTATATGGTTATAATTTATTATATTTTTCATTAACACTTATCTTGAAATAAACATTTTATGCAACAATGAGCCAAAAAGGTGCATGTTTAATTTTTAAAAAATACAGATATTTTCAAGCCGGGCGTGGTGGCGCACGCTTGTAATCCCAGCATTCGGGAGGCTGAGTCCGGAGGATCTGGGTTCGCGGCCAGCTTCAGCTACTTAGTGAGGCACTCCGGAACCTAGTGAGACCCGGTTTCAAAATAAAGAATAAAAAATAGGGCTGGGGGTGTAGCTTGGAGGTAGAATGCCCCTGAGTTCAATCCCCAGTACCGCAAAAAAAAAAAAAAAAAAATACAGATATTTTCATTTCTAAAGGAAGCATCTAATGAATATGTAACTTGCCCAGATAATGTGTTATCATTTAGAACATTTAGTATACACTGAGGGGAGGTGGGGAGTGACTGGGAGTAGTGGTGCCACAGATCACATGAGGATAAGATGTAGTGAAAAAGAATTAGCATCTAATTGAAAAGCTCACAGATATTTTGAGAGGATTATCTTTTAAAGTGAGAATTTCAGGATATTTATATTCTGTGAAGTGGACATTTCATTTGTGACCATGTTATACTTTTAAGAATTAATTTTGCTCATTTACTTATGTATTACAAAATTATAAAGCAATTACCAGTAATGTGATGGCTTTATTAGAAGAAAAATAATGTGACATTTAGGTGACAGAATTTTTGTATCAATGTTATTACATACTTTAAAAAGAAAGTCTACTTAATTCCAAAACTCAGTAGCTTTTTAATCTAATTAATTAAATCATATAAATCTCTTGGAATTTTATTTCATTTAAGGTAAATGTCTAATGTTATTACAAATATGTCTCTATAATAGTTAAAAAATTATCACTAAAGACAAAATATTTTGTGTGAAGATAATACAAAGAAAAAAATGGTGAATCCAGCCTCATGGCATAAAAGAGGTTTTGTAAGTGTACATGAAAGTCCTGATTGCATGCATGCCAAACATCTGCACAATTCTACCAGCTAAGATAGCAAACACTCTAAAAAAGTACATGTATTTTATATACTCACAGTAATTAAACTACGGAACTAAACTACAAAATGAAGCTAATGCTGACTAGAAAAACAAAAACTTCAA
This sequence comes from Graphiurus murinus, assembly GCA_004027655.1. Lineage (NCBI taxonomy): Eukaryota > Metazoa > Chordata > Mammalia > Rodentia > Gliridae > Graphiurus > Graphiurus murinus. Next base: position 9,566 of record PVLC010034336.1, read on the forward strand.
AAAGGATATTCTGCTGGATGTTTTTTTTTTCCCTTTTTACTACTTTTTAATCAGTTGAAAACAGACATATTGAGTTTTTATTTATTTATTTATTTATTTATTTATTTATTTATTTATTTATTTTGTGTGTTGTGGTACTGAGGATGGAACCTAGGGGGCCTTCTACCTCTGAGTTACACCCTCAGCTTGATTTTTTTATTCTTTATTTTGAAACAAGGTCTCGCTAAGTTGCAGAGGGCCTCACTAAGTAGCCCAGGCTGGCTGCAAACCGGGATCCTCCGGTCTCAGCCTCTCACGTACTAGGAATACAAGTGTGCACCACCATGCCCAGCCATATTGAGCTTTTTGAGAAGTGATTTTTAAGTAAAAATGCCTTGTAATAAAATTTGAATGTCTTCAAACTTTTAATTGCATTTTTTCAAAACAATTTCGCAATTTATAATCAAAATATATACAAAGAAGTTGGAAAAGTTACCAAATTTTATTTTTGAAACTTTTGCAAGCCTATTTGAAAATAGATTAGAAAATAGCTTTTCAGAAAGTCTATTTGAAAAATAGAAAAAAATATTAAATCATTCAAGAAGAAAACAGGAAACTTAACAAATTAAATGAGTTCTAAAATGACATACACATTTTGATCTTGAAATTGTATAGATATATATTAGGATATCTCAATTTTTAGGAAAATTTACAAAACATCATTTTTACCTATTGGGAAATAGACTGAGAAAACCTATGAAACCTATTTTTCACATATTGTGAAAATGGAAACATTCAGAAAATCTTTGATTTTTCAGTATATTCATTTGACAAAACAATCAATGAAATCACAAGTAGAAAAAACTTATTTAATGTTTATTTTTAAAACTTTAATAACATGTACTCAAAATGGTAATAGAAAGAGAACCTAGGAAGATATTTTATCTAATATTCCTATATATTCAATGTAATATACTTGTGATATACACTCAGCAGAATTCACTCTGTCTTCTGTTACCTACAAAGAGATGATTTTCTCCATTAGAAATATTTTACAAGCCGGGCATGGTGGCACACGCTGGCACACGCTTGTAATCCCAGCATTTGGGAAGCTGAGGCCGGAGGATCCCGGTTCATGACTAGCCTCAGCTATCTAGTAAGGCCCTCTGCAACTTAGTGAGACTCTGTTTCAAAATAAAGAATAAAAAAAAAAAAATAGGAATAGGGGTATAGCTTGGAGGTAGAATGTCCCTGAGTTCAATCCCCGGTACTACAAAAAAAAAAAAAAAAAAGAATATTTTACAGAATGGCAATCATAAAAAATAACACAAACAACAATAAATGCTGGTGAGGGTGTGGAGAAGTGGGAACTCTAATACATTGTTGGTGGGATTGCAGATTAGTGTAACCACTTTGGAAAGCAGTATGGGGGATCCTCAGATGAATGGGAATGAACCTACCATATAATCCAGCAATACCCGTTCTGGGTATTTAACCAAAAGAATGGAAACCAAACTATCAGAATGATGAATGTGTATTGATGTTTATAGCCTCACAATTCGCAATTGCAAAACTATAGAACCAGTTAAGATGTCCATCAACAGATGAAAGTGGATTACAAAACTATGATATATGTACACAATGGAATTTTACTCAGCCATAAAGAACAAAATCATGTCATTTGCAGGTAAATGGATGGAATCGTAAAACATTATGTTAAGTGAAATTAGTCAGTCACAAAAAGTAAAAAAAATCGGATGCTCTACCTAATATGCAGAAGTTAGGGAGAAAGTGGGTCATAAAAAGGACTCCAGATGAATAAGAAAAAACTTTTGATGAACAAAGAAGGTGACCTAACTGAAGGTGATGTGGGGGAGAAGGAAAACACCCTAATGCACATGATGTACCTTCACAAACATAACAAAGTCAATCACTAAGCCAACCATGAGAAGAAGGGTGGGGAAGGGAATGGGGCGGGAATTAGGGAAGGGTTAAATGAAAGATGTGTGCATGTATACCTCTACCAGCATGTACCTAACAAAGATGTATGATTACAATGCACCAACAAAAATATTTTAAAAGAAATATTTTACAGAAAAATATTTTATAGGAAAAATAAGCAAAAATTCAATAATTTCAAATATATTGGTGACAAAATGTAGCTAATATAGAAATCTTGGAAACATTATGAAAATTTAAAAAATAATAACAATGTTGAAAAACTTAATTCCCTAAAAAGAAAATCAATGAAATCAGAGATAAATACAGCAAAGGAACTGATCAAGTAATATGAATATGTATTAAAAACAATTATTCTACTTGCACTACTTTTAATAATTTAATTAGTCATTTCCATCCCAGGTTTTTCAGAAGAAAGAAGACCTGTTTCCCTAATTATCAAAAAAAAAAAAAAAAAGTTATTCTTCTCACCTCTTACTTCTTTGGCTTATTTTGGGTTTGGTCTCTTGTAGTAGTAAGTTATCTACTAACTTTATAAAATGTAATTACATGTGCAGCACATCAGTGCTGTGGTACAAATTTCTCTGAAGATATTATTGGGCATAATATGAACTCATATTATTTGAATAGAATATTTAATTCTATCAAACTATAAGCTATCTCCTAGTAGAAAAAAAGTGTGAAGTAGCAAAACTAAATTTAGAAACTCGACCAACTTCTAAAAATCATGTAACATTCATTATCTAATAAGTTGCATATAGTTCAACTTCAAGAAATTAAGTTCCTTGTAAATAATAGTTTATTTACATCCTATATCGAATAAATTATTCTCATCTTGTTTTCTCTTTTAAAATGTAAATGTTCCAAAAGTCATACAATATTAATTCATGCTTTTTATTCATTTATTTATTCATTTTCCAGATAAAGCAAAGCAGATTCAAAGGAAACAATGAGGTCCCAGATTACTATATGGTGAGCAAGTAGACACATCCACACTTAAATTCAGTATTATCTGATATATTTAAGATAGGTAACAATTAGCTTGGAACCACAGTTGAAGGAGTATATTCTTTCTCTATACGTGAGACCTTATTAAATTTTGGCTTTTAAGGAAAGATCACAGTTCAAAGGAAAAAAAAAATGTGGAGATGGTTGTCTGGTGTACCTGAGAGGACTTTGCCTCCCTAATTCTACCAGTGAATCGTCTGAGAGAATGGCAGGTCAATGGTTCTCAAATGTATACAACCATGCTAACTGGAAATGAATTTTAATGAAAATAAAAAAAGAAAGTAGGTCTTTGGGGATTTCTTTCTCCATAGTGGTATGTGAATATGTGTGTGTGTGTGTATGTGTGTGTGTGAGATAAACTTTTCTTTGCAATTTTATTTCTTCCTTTCATTGTGTCAAACGTACTTAGAACAAGTTTTATTAGAATTGAAACTAGTTGTGTTGTGCAGAGGAAGGGAGGTGAAGGATTTAGCTACTTTTTTTTAAGGCCTTCATACTCTTTTATCTCTGTTTTATTCTACTTCACTTTATTGATATTGTGAAATATTAACTAACATCTCTCACATACTTCTCTTGCAAGATGAGGAAAGCACTTAGTAATTATTGCTTCAAGAAACATATGATGCAAAGGAAAGATGAATCAATAATTATCATGATGAGATTCAAAAGGCTATACTTCAAAAGGATAGATAGAATTTGAGAATGAAGAACAGAAAACTTTCTGTTTCTGCTGAATGAATTATGGCAAAGAACTCTGTTATTCTTTAAGGGGAGAAATCTGCGAGAGGGAAAGAGTCAAGAACAAAACCCTAATAATTTTTGGAAAAGCAAAGAAAACTTATGTAAATATCTCTTACCTGATTAAGGCCAATGATTAAGGGCCTTACAGGAGCAATGAGTTCATTATATCTATGCAGATAAGCACAGAAATGCAGCTCTGTCCCATGATCCTCCTCTACCCTGTTTTTCCAGGTAACAGAAACAACAGAATGGTAAACATGAGTAACATGAGAGAAGTGTGCAGTTAGAGGCATAAGCATCTATGTTCCTTTGGACTGGTGTTTTAGTAGGCCAGTTGAGACGTCCCCCACCCCCTACCACACACTATAGTGGCATGAAGTGGCACCTAGAATAAATCCATGTATCTAAAGTTTCTATGTTATTAGTAATGCCCTGAAAGAGACCAGCAGATGAAGATGTAATCTTAAGGATCACATCACCTCATTCTATGATTTGACACTGCATATGATCCCTGTAACTAACTTTAGATTCCACCTGGGTAAAACAAAATTAATGGACAGATTGGTTTCCTAACATCCAGGAAGATGGGGGCACAAAATTCAAAGACCTTTCAGTATAGTAAAACACACTATTAATTCTTCTAGGACTGAACTTTTAAATTGAATTTCACATCAGCTACATCTGTTTTGTTTGTTTGTTTGTTTTGTTTTTTGTTTTTTTGCTTCTCACAATGAGAGGATTAAAATTCAGAAGGCAATACTAGATTAGGAGACAAGAAGCATTATGTTTAGTATACCCTCTGATTTAAGCCTGTGCAGAAGAGACAAAGGATGTCTTCTCTGTACACACATTGATCAGTCTATCTCATCAGGCAGAAGTCCTGGCAGGGACTTACTGCCAAATCCCTATTTATAACAAGTCCTATGATTTTGAATTTGCCTGGAGATTTGTTTGTTTGTTGTTTTTTTTTTTTTTTCAGGGGAGACGCGAACACAGTCCCCCACTACCATATATTATGCAGTCGAGTTTCCCACATTTGGGGAAATCACAGGGGTCAGCACATCCGGAGTGCAGTGGATAAGTCTCACCCTGGGAAAACCACCTTCATGATCATGGTATCTCTCTTGCCAGGTAAGTATGGAGATTTTTTTAAATATATCATCATATAACCCTGTTGAGAATAGATAGCTGGTGGAGAATTAGCCAATTCCTGACTCTGAATATCACTTATCACCTGGAAGAGGTATAACATTACACAGATATAACACATTCTCCTTGATTCAATAGCCAGTGCATCTTATGAAGAACAGACTAAAAATGAAGAGCAAAATCTGATCCTTGCTTTCATTGTCAGCAATGTTTATGTTCATTGTTAATATCAAAACATCTGTCAAAATGTGTCTAAATTGACACTAACCTAATAGATAATATTTCTATGGATAGATTTACTCTGTGTGTGTGTGTGTGTGTGTGTGTGTGTGTGTGTGTGAGAGAGAGAGAGAGAGAGAGAGAGAGAGAGAGAGAAAATATGCAATTTGTATGCATGTGTATGATTTTAATATAGAAAGATATAATGCTTAATGCAAATGCCAAGAGTTTGGAATTGCAATTCAGTATATAGGATGATTGATAATTTAGAATCATGTTTCAAAAAGGTGAAGGACTTCAAGATGAATTCTATTAATTATAATTTAATTCACTGAGAATGTAGTGCTTCAGAGATTATTTCGGATTATAGTAATTTTAGTGACAAATGCTGACATCGAGGCCATCTTTATATATGCTACTGATGTGGACAAAGAATATACATCATATCATATCCTTCTTGACATATGAGAATGTCTCTAACCATATTAACTTGAAGATTTGGAATTGTGGTCTTGATTTGAGTCTTTCAATGTCTCTTGTCCAATCCAAACAAAGTTCAGTTTAAATGGCTGTAAAAAAGGAAAATAGAATACAGTACCACATACAGAACAACAACCTAGTTCAGCTCAGTTGGGGGTCCAACCTACATGAGGATAATCTAATTTAGCTTGACTAATATTTGACAAATATATTCAGGTGACTAGGTAAGTGGGAGAAAAAGATGAATAGAGATTATCTCTGCCTAAAAGTGATTTATAGATAGTAGCGGTGAAAATGCATAAATGTCTGTACACTGTAGCAAGAGTCAGCACTGAAATATGCTTGAAGTTGCATGGAGCATTATAGACTGTGTCTTCTCTCAGTAGTCAAACAGTTTTTGGGGTGGGTAACATGAATGCAGTGTATGGATGGGTAACAGAGAGAGGTAAAGGTTCCTGGAAGATATTATAGAAAATGAACGTATGGTATGAATTTTAAAGTATATAGCTAAACTCTCCAGAAAAGTATGCCTCAGTGGAGATATCTTCACAAGTTAGTTCCATTCAATGCCTTCCTTCCTTTCCCCCAGCATGATGACAAAATAAGACTTTCCTGTTATGATCCTACTGATTCTCTGTAATGAAATGAATATTTGAGTTCTCCTCAAATTCATATGCTCAAGTCCAAACTCCAAATATCAGGGTATATGTAGATGAGGCCTTTGGGAGGTAATTACAATTCAATGAGCTTTTGGGGGTGAGATCCTCAAGATGAGATTAATGTTCTTATAAGAAGAGTCACCATAATGTTTCTCTCAACCTTCAGTTTTTCTCACATTTATATTTGTATCATGTTAGCTATATATCCTATTCATGATTCAAAAGCCTCTTACCGGATGCCAGGATAATACTTACTATTAACTATGCATAAATATTTGCCCTGCAGGTATGCCCTAGTGATGCAGAACTCCAAGAGAAAACCCTAGTCATAAGGTCCACTTTGTGGAAAGATGTTGAATAACCCCATTTCCTTCGAAGAAAAGGGTAAAGCCAGTCAATTCCAAGTGTCGCTGTCAAGTTACAAAGGCATTTTTTAAGAAGGTTAAATCTACAGAAAGAGAAGGGAAACTGTAAGATCCCTTCTATGATTCTTTTTAATATGCTTTTTGAGAAATTGTATTTCTGCCAATTTCCTGGCAGACATATATAGTGTATGAGGCAAAGTACAGTTTTCAGGTATTCCTTCCACCAACACCATTTGAGCTAGCTCAATATCTACTGGTTTAAGGGCTTTTGTTTGCTTGTTGTTTTGTTTTATAAATTTAGTGGTGCTCTTGAATGCTAGTAATGGATGCAGAGACTCGACTTTAGTGTGGAATTAACACTATGTCAAACAATGACTTTCAGGTTTCATATAGGTTAACAGTGTTCTGGACAAGCACCCATATATTAGGGTGTGAGCAATCACTGTCCTAAGGGAAATTCAGTGTTTGTTCCACTTAGCTCTACAACAAGCACAAAGACAGTAGAAGGTTCCTGCCTTCCTCTTTTACCACCAATATTAGTCATTTTGAATTCAGAATCCTATTGCCTTTCAGTTTGCAGAAGATATTCCATAGCTAGAGTAAGAATGACTGGACGAAGGATAGTTTCAAGTTAATCAAAGGGAAAGGCATTCATTTGTTACCAGATCAAATAATGACAGGTGAGCAGCCATTCACTCTGGTATCACTAGCCTCTCCATTTCTCTCATCACTTTTCCCCTTCACCAGTCTTTGCCATTGAGTTCTAAGGAATCACTTCTAGTCTGGTAGGGGCAGGATTTCTGCTAGGGCCAACCCTCAAAGCAGCAGAGTCAGAGGTCCCTCGTTAGGTGGGGATTGAGGACGAGGTCGAGTGAGAGTACACTTACACACCATGTAGTGTTCAAGACACATCTGTTTATTCC
>PVLC010034337.1:0-16952 GCA_004027655.1 Graphiurus murinus
CTCCAGGTCAAGCTAGTGAGGGACCGGGTCTAGGGCTGGATCCAGAGAACCGAGTCCGGGAGGTCATGAGTTACCTGTGTCCTGTGCCACCTTCTGCTGCTGTTTGGGCACCGACCCTGGGCCAGGCTCTTAAAGATGAAACGTATTCAGACCCTTTGCACACCCCAGTTGCAAAGCCCAGAAGCTTCCCCAGTCTCCCATACTCACATCCGGAGCACCCGTGGAAGGAAGATCCCAAAGACCACTTCTTAGAATTTCCTGTGATCATTTCATGCTCAGCCGAAAGGTGGAGAAAAGCCCTCTCCGAATGGAATGTTAAAGAAAAAAAAAAAATCACTCAGTGACCCTCGTCAAAGCAAGGCAAGGAAGGCCCCATCGAGGACCCTCCCAGTGGGGTTAGGGCCCAGGCAGTGTGGGGCTTTGCAGTGGGGAAGAGGGATTAGGCTCAACTCCAATTCAGCAAGGGAAAGTGCGAGTTTACAGCCCAGAAACGGTGGGGTCAGTGGATGGAAATTCATCAAGGGGAGACGTCTAGGTGAGGGGGTGCAGCTTAGCTGACCTGACAGGGTTCTGGCTGGAGGCCGGCCAGGGTGACCAGATCCTCCCTGGGGATGGCAGAGGACCAGGAACCTGTTCAGGTATCAGGAATGATCACGTGGAGGGTAGGAAGTTCTGGGGAAACCGACTTAGTCGGGTTCTTTGCTAAAAGTAGATTTTACGAGGCAGTGCAGCGAGACCGGGGAGCCTGGTAAAGTGTGGGAAAGCGAAGAATGCATTGGTGGAGAGTGAAGTCAGGCGCCAGGGTGGTCCCGCAGAGTGTGTGTGTTAATGGCATTTTTAGAAGTTACTGTGAACTGTTTCTTACGTGGCTACAAAAGCTCCAGCTCTCTTCCATGACCACTGACCTCAGAATTGGTCAAAATATCTCTGGATTTCTTTCTCTTTTGAATTTCGGGTAGAAAGTGAAGTGGGTGGGTGTGGGTGTGTTTTATGACAGTTCTGTGTGTGTGTGTGTGTGTGTGTGTGTGTGTGTGTGTGTGTGTTACTGGGAATGGAACCCAGGGGACTTCTACCTCTGAGCTATACCCCTAAGTCCTATTTTATGTTTTATTTTGAAACAGGGTCTTGCTAAGCTGCTGAGGGCCTCACTCAGTTGCTGAGGCTGGCTTCGAACCTGGGGTCCTTCTGCCTCAGCCTCCCAAGTACTGGGACTACAGAAATGTGTGGCCATGCCTGGCTTATGACGGTTTTTAAACATATGTATTTATTAAAACTTGGGAGGTCCCATATAGCTTACTTAAAAATGTAAGATGTGAGCTGGGCATGGTGGCGCATGCTTGTAATGCCAGTACTCGGGAGGCTGAGACAGGAGGATCACAGGTTCGTGGCCAGCCTCAGCTACTTAGTGAGGTACTCTGCAACTTAGTGAGACCCTGTTTCAAATAAAGAATAAAAAAAAAATAGGGCTGGGAATATAGCTCGGAGGTAGAATACCCTTGGGTTCAATCTCCAGTACCACCACCAAAAAAATAAATAAATAAATAAAAGTAAGATGTGCCTATCTTGGGCATGAAGTTCTAGACCACCATCCTGTGGCAGGTGGCCCCCACATTTACCCAACGGCATTCTGCAGGATTCTCCCTCTGTGTCCCCCTGCGCCTGACACTGTGAAGTGTCCTGCTGCACATTCTCACTGAATCCCCAACTCAACAAAACAGCACGGAGAGGAGGAAGCCGAGATTTCAGCCAAGTTCAGTTCCTTCGCCGCCAGCAGCCAGCCCCCAGGCCTTTGTCTCCTGGGCCTGCCTTTAGCCTCTGTGGAGCAGGATGGGTTGACAAGTTTCCTTGTGGTGGTTCTTGGCGTGTTTTTTAATCCCAAGGATTCTCCTTCGGTGGGTTAACAAGAGGGAAAAGTCGCAGCCCCTGGTTTGAGCCCTGTTGGTTACAGAGGACCTTTGAGGCTGGGGCTCAACTTCGGCATCAACCCTGGAGCCCTGCCCTGATGTCTGGGTCCCTCGCTGTTCAAGGTCAGGCTCTCCCGGCCACAGTACTTAAAATGGCATGCCAGCCCTCCTGCACACCTGCCAGCCTGCACCCTGAGGCGGTGTCTGCGGGGTTCCTGCTGTGTCTGAAGAGGCTGTGTGAAGGTCAATGGGCAGAAACTTCAGTTGGTTCTGGGGACAGGTTCCTTTTCCAGAGTCTTCCAGTTCTTTCTAGCCTGATCCTCTGAAAACTAACCGGTATGGAAACCTTACAGCCTTGTCATTTCTTTCTTTCAGGTCATCTTGATTTACTCCGATGCCTGCCGTTACCCCATGCTGTTGACCGGCTCAGGATGGCTTTCCACTCAGTACGTGGTTAATGATTACCTCCCCGGCTTTTCGCCTGGTATTTGCAGCAGCACGTGTTGTTCAGTGTGTTCAAGAGCTGGGTGTGGGGAGCGTGTGTGTGGCCGTGCGGACCTTGTGCAAGATGTATAGAAAGTGGGAGTGAAGTGGAGCCGGGGTCCACCGGAGGCCTCTGGAAAGCCTCTGCTGCCCGGTAGAAGCCTGTGGGTGTGCATGGTCACCTAGACCTGCCCTTACCTGCCTTGAGAGTGGGGGTAGGGCAGGGCCAGGGGCCAGGTGTGTGGGCTGGCCAGGCAAGGTGGGGCTAGCGGGGTGAGACCAGCCTGGCCGGCTTCCTGATAACCTGGGGTCGGTGGTACTTCAGGGAGGCACTGGGCGGACTGCCCCTCTGCCCAGAACCCCACTCCCCTGGGGACAAACAACTACAGTTGTCTGTCTGTCCCTACCATTATCTGAAATTCATTATCAATTCACCTAATGCCTGAAATAAGTCCATTTAGCAAAGACCTCATGGTTAGTAACAATATTGTTTTCTGGACCCCGCAGGAAAAATGTCTGTATTTTTTTTCCCCTTTACTGGCTACTGAGATTTATTTATTAATTTATTAATTTATTAATTTATTTATTTATTTATTTATTTATTTAATGGTGTCTCTTTTTAGTTTCAAATCCATCATGCAGGAATTTCCGGGATGAGGCCTGTGGCTCGCCTCAGCCCTCCTTGGGTGGGCGGCATGTTCTGCGATGGTTTGGATGGAAGCCAGACCCTCACGCTTAGTTCCCATTTAGATTAGGAATTGCATTTCTTCTTCCACGGCTGTCTGCTGCTTACGCTTAGAGTGACGATCTTTGGGCTTTTGAAGGAGAGTGTTAATGAGTTATTAGGCACAGTGGACTCTGGGAGCTGCCTTTGGCTCACTGATTTACAATCACACTTCCTGGAGGCTACATTTAAAAATTCTTGGGAACTGGGCGTGGTGGCGCACGCTTGTAATCCCACTACTTGGGAGGCTGAGACCAGAGGATCCGGGTTTGTAGCCAGCCTCAGCTACTTAGTGAGGCCCTCCGCAACTTAGTGAGACCCTGTTTCAAAATAAAGTATAAAAAATAGGACTGGGGGTGTAGCTCAGAGGTAGAATGCTCCTGGATTCAATCCCCAGTACAAAATAAATTAAATAAATAAATAAAAATTCTAGGCATCAGGTCCTTCCTGAGGACACCTGTCCTGGGAGGAAAACCTCTCCGGTCTCCGAGGCACTGAGTGTCAAGGGGCATAAACTGAGCAGGAGAAAAAGTTCGCATGGGTCCCTGAAGACACAGATAAGAGGACAATTTTGGCCCCCAGGGGAGCCCCAGCTGTGCGGTGATTGAGGACGGATAAAATAAGGGGAGATGCAGGCTGTGGGGTCCGGAACAGCCTATATATTCAAAGACATCAGCCAAAGGATGGAGCTGAGAACAAATGCTGTGGTGGGATCATTCTTTACACATTTAGATATAAAAACAACTTGACCCAGAAATTCCACTGGGTGGGAGGTAGCTGTAGACATCCACCCCTCTGCTCAAAAAGTACATGTGCCAGCTGGGCGTGGTGGTGCACGCTTGTAATCCCAGCATTTGGGAGGCTGAGACTGGAGGATCTGGGTTCACAGCCAGCCTCAGCTACCTAGTGAGGCACTCCGCAACTTAGTGAGACCCTGTTTCAAAATAAAGAATGAAAAATAGGGCTGGGGGTGTAGCTCGGAGGTAGAATGCCCCTGAGTTCAATCCCTAGTGCATGTGCTGTAAAGGATGTTTATCATACAGAACTGCTGATAGCTGGGCTGGATAAGAGGTGACGGGTGAGGATGGTATAACTCTATAAGAGAAGGGGCACGAGAGAGGAAATGGCTGAATAACATGTAGACTGCAGTATCTCAGCTCACTTTCCATTCTGCAAAATGGGTGTATTCGTGTCCCTCTACCAGTCTTGGGACATGGGGTCAAGTTTTGTGTCAGTCAGTGCCCTTACTGCTGTGCCCCCAAACAGCTTAGAGGAAGGAAGGTTGATTTGCTCACAGTTCAGGAGATTTCAGAGGTTCAGTGTACGTCAGGTGGGTTGAAATCTGTGGCGCCCAGGACATGGTGGTGGGAGGCAGAGAGATGGGGAGAAGCAAGGACTCTGCTCTCCCATCAGAGAGGCTGGAAGTGAGAGGAGAGAACAAGGTAAGCACAGTTCCCCAGTGACCCACTTCCTCTAGCCACACCCACTTGTCTAGGTTACCGCCCAATAAATCCATTACAATGGATTTATCCACTGATGAGATTACAGCCCTCTTTGCGTCAACTCTGAACATCAGTATATGAGCCCCTTCAAGGGACGTTCTGTATCCAACTATAATAAGTTTCAAAGATTATGAACACAGAGGCCTGGCAGCAGGTGAATTCTCCAATAGTGCCTGTTATTAACTCTATTTAAATTAGCACTAGCTCGTTAACTTTGCACCTTGGTGCTCAGGAAGAAGCCTGGAAGAACTAAAGGTACAGGATATTGGCTCCATGGGTTCTAATCCCAGACAGAATTCTGTATGTTTTTTTTTCTTTATTTTTTTTGTGAAGTCCCAATGTCGGCCACTTTTTTCTTTATTGAAAAGAACAAATAGTAACAAAACAAAATATTGACAATGAAAAGTTCTGGTGAGTTTAGAATTGGAAACTGGTTGTTCCAAGTAAGTTGACATAAACCTCCAGTGAATCTGTGTACCCTTTCTGAGTCCTGTAAGGATGTAACATGGTATCAGGTATTGAACCTTTTTAGGGTAAATGAGAGTTTTATGTGATTCATCTCCTTTTTAATCACTTAGGGGTTACCACCAAGTATTGGACCTTACTATGAAAACCACGGATACCAACCAGAGACCAACTATTATCCACCGCAGCCGACTGCAGCTCCCAACGCCTACACAGCGTATCCTCCCCCATACTACCCATCCCCAGTGCCTCAGTATACCCCAAGGATTCCGACGCATGCTTCAACACCACCTGGTGACCACACGCAGCCCAAGCCCCCTTCTGGGACGGTGTGCAGCCCAAGTAGGGTCCTTTTGCATTTATTGCTGTAATGAGTTTCTGGGTCGGCCTTCTCCAGCAGCTCCTGCTCTTGCCACCTCTGCCAGTGACCCCACTGCTCCCCCTGGGGGCCAGTCCCTCTCCACCTGCCTTGTCCTCTCCAGCTTCAGAACTGTCAGCTGCCAGGTCTCAGTCTGCAGAGACCTCTGCTTCCCTTAATGCTGGGCGCAGCTCTGCCTGTGCACTCTGCTCTGTCTTCCGAGATGGGCTTCTCGGTGCTGTCTCTTCTTTCTGTTGTTTGCCGATGTGTCTTCTTGAATAAGTGGTAAGCTCCCCAGGGTGGGAAGCCACCACTCTCTTACTTTTCTCTGGCCTATAGTGCTCTGAATCCAGCAGTCAAGTTCAAGATGCCCTGTATTGCTTTGTGTTCAGTGAATGGTGTGGCTGGTGGGATTACAGACATTTTTTTTTTTTTTTTTTTTTGGTACTGGGGATTGAACTCAGGGGTGTTCTACCTCCGAGCTATACCCCCAGCCCTATTTTTTATTCTTTATTTTGAAACAGGCTCTCACTAAGTTGTGGAGTGCCTCACTAAGCAGCTGAGGCTGGCTGAGAACCTGCGATCCTCCTGTCTCAGCATCCCAAGTACTGGGATTACAAGCATGCGCCACCACGCCTGGCGGATTACAGACATTATGTGATGTTTCCTGCTGGGTGCAGGGGCACAGGTCTAGAGGTTCCAGAGGCTGAGGCAGGAGGATCACAAGTTCAAGGCCAGACAAGAAAAAATAAAAAGGGCTGGGGGTGTAGCTCAGCGGTAGAGTATTTGACTGGTATGTGCCAGGCCCTGGGTTCTATCCTCAGTATCTCCCCGGCCCCCTGGAAGACAAGAGGTGAGGTTAGCCCCTCTGCAAGATGGTGGCCCAGCCCTGGTGGTAAACCTGGGGGACAGAGGAGCCCCTGGTCCACCTGATTCAATGTCTCCACCTTTCAAGGGAGAACTCACGTGATGACAGACGGATGGCTGGAAATGTGTTATTTCCCTACCAAATGATTTTATAAGGGGAGAATACACACTTGTATATGGTTTTCCACCATAAAACTGCGCCCCACAAACTCGAAGATAGTTTAGTAACTTTATTCATTTATTAGTTTATTTACTATTTATTGAACTCACCTTGATATTATTTTTAGGATCATGTTATTGGCAGATCGACACCAAATAGCATATGTTTTGTTGGCTTTGACACTATTTTCCAAATTATTTAAATAGCACGAATTCAGAAGTAGCCCATTAAGAGTATAAGGAACTTATTATTATTATTATTTTTTGATACTGAGTATTGAACTCAGGGATGCTCTACCTCTGAGCTATACTCCCAGTCCTTTTTATTTTGAAACAAGGTCTTGCTAAGTTGCCGAGGCTGGCCTTGAACCTGGGATCCTTTTCTCCCAGCCTTCCAAGTCCTGGGATTACTGGTGTGTACCACCAAACCCGGCAAGAGCTTAAGGAACTTCTTTTGGACTTAACACATCTATGTGCTTTGGCAACAGCCATGAGTTTTCCATTTAAATGGCAGTGCACGCACACACACACACACACACACACACACACACATCTAAAAGTGTACTTGGAAAATTGAAGGTCAGCAGTCTTGTGTAGAGAACTGACTCTGGAAACCAAAGGCACAAAGACAGATTGGGAAGCACTTGGAGAAGGCCACAGGTTTCTCTGTCAAATAACCAGATACGACGTAGGTCAGAGAAGTGAGCCCTGATGGCTCCGGCTGCCAGCAAAGGCCCCTGCAGAGTCAGGTCTGACCCCGCCCCCGCCATCATCCCTGCCATGGGGCCGACCAGACCGAGCAGACCGGCAGGCGGGCAGGCCAGGCGGGTCAGGTGCCCTGCGAGTCCAGGCCTCTCCAGCTTGGAGGATGGGTCCTCAGGACTCCGTCTAACTCCAGGCCATGGAGAAGCAAGACAGGTGGGTGAAACAGGAGGTGTACCCTCCTCCGCGCTGACCCTGACCCCGCTCTCCTCTCTCCCCCAGAGGTTAAGAAAGCTCTGTGTGTCACCTTCTCCCTGGGGACCGTCCTCGTGGGCACCCTGCTGGCTACCGTCCTGCTCTGGAAATTCGGTAAGTGTGGGGAGCCCTGGCGGCCAGCTGCTGCCTCTGGGCCACGGGCTCTTGTAGCATGGGGTGCACTCTGATCCTGCTGCCTGGGCTGGGGTGGCCTCCCCCCCCACCCCCCCCGGGCCCCTCCTGAGGCCCCTCATTCTCTCCATTTATGCATGAATGCCCCTTCTCAACAAGGCCAGTCTCGTCCGGTCGTCCCTTGTCCCTCTTGTGTGTCTGCCTGCCGCCAGGTCCTTCTGCAGTGTAGACAGTAGATAGCACGGAGGTGCATTAGCATGAGCCCGGCACGATGGGGCAGGAGACGGCCACACCCAGGCACTGCCTTTCCCTGCACGCGGGTGGCTGCCACCTCCTATGACCGCAGCCTGCGCCTGGCGCACCTGGGTGGTGCAGATGTGGGTTCCTGAAATGCCCCTCGTGGCAGAGAGGAGGTGACAGTGTCACCCAAACCCAAAGCCAGGAGCCCCATGGCATGCCGTGCCCCAACTCTGGGTCTACGGGTATAAGCTGATGAGAGGACATGTCCCTCCTACTGAAAAGGCGGGCGTCATTTCCTCCTGTTCACGGGACTGCGGGGTGGATATGAAGCGCCCGGTGGGCTCGGGGAGGTGCCCTTGGTTTCTCGGCCTGACAGGGGTCTCCCTCCCTGCCTTCTTGTTTCCTCTGCTAGTGGAGAGCAAGTGCTCAGTGTCCGGGATGGAGTGCGGCTCCTCAGGAACCTGCATCAGCCCCTCGCTCTGGTGTGACGGGGTGTCACACTGCCCCAACGGGGAGGATGAGAACCGGTGTGGTGAGTTGCTTCGGCCTGGAGCCAGCAGCTGGGGGGAGCCCGTCGATACTGTCCTTTATGGAGTTCTTACCTTGAGACTGAGCCGGGGGAGGGCTCAGAGGGGTTGTGCTCCTGGCCCAGCGTCACACAGTAGGGGAAAGGTTAGGAGCCAGCAAGGACCGTGTGACTCAGACGCATGGCTCCTGACTGCCATAGGGCATTGATTAAACACCAAGCAGGCAAGCTGTCTAAAAGAGGGCTGGGCTGGGTATCACACCTATAATTCCAGTACATGGGAGGCTGAGACAGGGGGATCATAGGTTTGAGGCCAGCCTCAGTGACTTAGTGAGACCTTGTTTCAAAAACTAATCCCAGCATTTGGGAGGCTGAGACTGGAGGATCTGGGTTTGAGGCCAGCTTCAGCTGCTTAGTGAGGCCCTCCGCACCTTAGTGAGACCCTGTTTCAAAAATAAAGAATAAAAAAATAGGGCTGGGGCTGTAGCTCAGAGGGAGGATGCCCCCAGGTTCCATCCTCAGTACTGCAAAAAAAAAAAGAAAAAAAGAAAGGACCGGGGATATAGCTCAGTGGTAGAATGTTCCTGGATTCCATCCCCAGTAAATAAGCAAATCCCCAATAAATAAGCAAATAAAATAAATAAATAAAATTAATTTAATATAAAATATAAGGTTGGGGATGTACTATGTTATTTTCAAAACAAGTAGCCTTTAAAAGTTTGATCTGTTGTCACAGAGCAAGCACTTCTGTTTGCTTTCTGTATTTCCAAATATTTATTTTATTTTACTTATTTTTTACTTTTTTGCGGTACTAGGGATTGAATTCAGGGACATTCTACCTCCGAGCTACACCCCCAGCCCTATTTTGTATTCTTTATTTTGAAACAGGGTCTCACTAAGTTGCAGAGGGCTTCACTGAGTAGCTGAGGCTGGCTGTGAATCTGTGATCCTCCTGTCTCAGCCTCCCAAGGACGGGGATTACAAGCATGCACCACCACAGTGGGCTCCAAATATTCATTTTAATTGACAAGTGAAAGTTGTGTTATATTTATGACATATGGGACGAGCTGATACGTGTCTACCCGTGGAATGGCTAGGTCAAGCTGTTTAATATATGCATCACTCCGTGTGTGTGTGTGTGTGTGTGTGTGTGTGTGTGTGTGTGTAACTCTTGACATCTGCTCTTAGCCATTTTCTGTGAACACCGTGGTGTGACTCCTGCTGTGAAGGAGCTCCTAAGTGTTTTCTTCCTGTCTCATTGAACCTCTGCGTCCTTCGGCCAACATGTCCCCAGCCCCACCTTCCCAGGCTCCGGGGACCAGTCGCTCTACCTTCTGCTCCCAAGAGTTTGACTCCTTTAGAGTCCACATGTAGGTGAGATCATGCAGAGTGGGTCTTTCTGGGTCTGGCTTATTAGTTCCAGGTTCAGCCACATTGTCTCAAATGACAGGATTCCATTCTTTTTCAAGGCCAAGTGGTATTCCGTGGTGTATATGAAGTAGATTGTCTTTATCCATCCATCTCTTTTTTTTTGCGGCACTAGGGATTGAACTCAGGGGCATTCTACCTCCGAGCTACACCCCCAGCCCTATTTTTTATTCTTCATTTTGAAACCGGGTCTCACTAAGTTGTGGAGTGCCTCACTAGGTAGCTGAGGCTGGCCTCGAACCCGGATCCTCCGGTTTCAGCCTCCCGAATGCTGGGATTACAAGCGTGCGCCACCACGCCCGGCTCTCCATCCATCTCTTGACGGCTACTTAGATCAACGTCTTGGCTAGTGTGAATAACCCTGACATGAACAAGGGTTGCGCCTGTCTCTTTGATATACTGATTTTATTTCCTCTGGATATCTATCCAGGAGTGAAATTTCTGGATCTTATAGTAGTTCTCTTTTTTTTTTTAGAGCTCTGAGCTATAACCCCAGCCCTATTTTTTTTTTTTATTCTTTATTTTGTTTGTTTGTTTGTTTTTGCGGTAATGGGGATTGAACTCAGGGGCATTCTATCTCTGAGCTACACCCTCAGCCCTATTTTATATTCTTTCTTTCTTTATTTTTTTTGTGGTACTGGGGATTGAACTCAGGGGCATTCTACCTCCGAGCTATACCCCCAGCCCTATTTTTTATTCTTTATTTTGAAACCTAGTCTCACTAAGTTGCGGAGTGCCTCACTAGGTAGCTGAGGCTGGCCTCAAACCTGGATCCTCTGGTCTCAGCCTCCCGAATGCTGGGATTACAAGCGTGTACCACCACGCCCGGCCTTTATTCTTTATTTTGAAACAGGGTCTCACTAAGTTGTGGAGGGCCTCACTAAGTAGCTGAGGCTGGCCACGAATCCGGATCCTCCGGTCTCAGCCTCCCAAATGCTCGGATTACAAGCATGCGCCATCACTTCCGGTATCTTATAGTAGTTCTATGTTTAATTTTTCGAAGAATCGCAACACTATTTTCCTTAATGATGGGACCAGTTTCCATTCCCACCAACAGCACACAGGGCGACCCTTTTCTCGGCGTCCCCTTCGGAGCTCCTTGTCCTCCACCTTCTTGGCAACAGCCGTTCTCACTGGAGCGGGGTGTGACCCCACTGTGGTGCTCATTTGCATTTCGCTGTTTTCCATTAATATTGAAGGTGACTTCAAGGAGAGTAAGTAGTGCTACAGGAAAATGATGCCGCATGGTGGAGGCCTGCTCGTTACGCCTCCCAGAGTCAGAAGCCAGGGCGCCCTGCCTGCCTATCCTGGGCGGAGCGAGTGAGTCGGGCGAAGGTGGACCCAGCTCTTTAGAACCTGGATCTCGCTGGGCTCTGCAGGTGGCTTGTAGTCACCTCATTTCCCAGAGAACCGCCTCTTGCTGTCTCTCCTCCTCCCTGGGAACGTACTGCCCGGTGTGTTCCTGCTAAGCACGCTCCGACACATACACTACGCTGGAGCCTTTGTTTTTCCTTAAATGGAAATTTCAGAATAGCAGAGTCAGGGGAATCTCCAGAAATCTCTGCAGCTTTGCCCCCCACCTCCACAACCCCATCAGGTTTACTGTGATCCCCTGGAGTTTTAGGTAAATGCTAAACTTCAGAGCTGGCTGAGGATGCTAGAAAAGGCGGCTGCACTGTCTAGTCTCTCCCCCGTGCTCCATGGACCTCCTCCCCGCCTCCAGGTCCCCGCCCGTGTAAGAGGCGTCACAGTCCTGGTGGGTGGAATGGTCTGGCAGCAGCCGGCCCTCGTGCCCTCCTTGAGTGGGCTGAGGTCCTGTCACCTTGAGGTCCTTCCTCCCTGGCCCCGAGTTCTCAGCGGACAGCCTGGTCTCCCGGGGGCGTGTGCCTGGGAAAGGGCGCACTCCGAATTTGAACGCCTGCCGTGGGGAGCTTGGGGAGCTTGTGTTCTGGGTGTGTGAGCACAGGTGATGACTGACGCCCAGCCAGGCCTGTGACAGGGGCCCTGTGGCACCCGGAGGGCCTCTCCTTCGTATCTCAGTAGCACGTATGTATGTATGTATGCATGTATTTTGTGGAACTGGGAATTGAACTCAGAGCATTCTATCTCAGAGCTATGCCCTTAGCCCTTTTTGTTTTTATTTGGAAACAGTCTCTCTAAGTTACTGAGGTCAGCCTGGAACCTGCAATCCTCCTGTCTCAGCCTCCCGAGTACCAGGATTACAGGAGTGCACCACCAATTGTATGTGTTTAAATATTTAAAGTTATACACACAGATAAAAATCCAAGAAGCACAAAAGGTACACAGTATCTAATCGCATCTCTCCTGCTCTGCGAATATACCACACACCACGCACCACACACATATACCACACACATACCATGCACACACTACACACATGTATGCCACACACATGTATTACACAGACACATCCCACGTACACATATACCACACCGCCCCACGCAATGCTACACATACCACACAGACATACCATGCACATACTACACGCATGTATGCCACACACACGCATTACACAGACACATTCCACATACACATATACCACATACACCCCACACAGTGCTACACATATCACACAGACATACCATGCACACACTACACACATGTATGCCACACACACGCATTGCACAGACACATCCCATGGACACATACCACACACCCCCCACACAGTGCTACACATACCACACACATACCACGTACACACTACGCACATGTATGCCACACACATGTATTACACAGACACATCCCACGTACACATATACCGCACACACACCACACAGTGCTACACATATCACACAGACATACCACGTATATGCTACACATGTTTGCCCTATAGACACATTCCACGTATACACATACCACATATACATGCCACATGTTTAACATAGACACATACCACATACACCACATACACCCTCCACATACGCTACACACACAGTACCACACATACCACACACATACACCATACAGTGGTGCCATGTACACACTACACACATGTATGCCACACAGGCATGTGCCACACATATATACCACGCACACACACCCCACATATGCCACACAGACACATACCACACAGGCTGCACACACATACCATACATGTATACCACACAGACACATACCATATACACATATACCACTTTCATATCCTACATACACTGCATATACAATATATACCACACACAGACACACACACACACACATACACACGCACACACACATACACCACATACATGTACTACATATTCACATGACGCCTACCCATAGGACACATATATGTGCTACACACATGCATCGTGTGAACACATGTCACACACGCGCGCCACATGTTGCTACCTGTTCACCAGCCAGTCTCGTGTCTCTCTGGGTGGTAACCGGTGTGGGCTCTTCCTCCTTGCACGAGTATCGTCTCATCTCCTGTGGGGACGTGAGCTCTGCCCGCTTCCTCATGGCCGCACACTGGGTGTCCATCGGGCGCATGCTCCATGATCACTCATCCCCGTCGGTGGACACCTGGGTCCTTTCCAGCTCATGCCACGGCACCCAGGGCTCCCGGTGTGAGCACGAGGCAGGCCACGTCCCTGGGAGGGAGGCTGCGGCTCAGGGCTTTGGTGTGTGTAGTCTGCACACCCTCCTTGATTTGGTTTGGTCCAGTTCCACATGGATTTCCACAAGAAGGAAATAGGCGCATGAGACATGCAAAATCTATAGTATGGGGGCATGACCAAAGGGTGTGTTTAGCTTTTCTTAGACTGTATATATTAATTATTACCTACTAGGGATTGTTTTCTTCTTTGCTCATGATGAAAAATCTGTAGTAATTTCCCCATCAGGGATTTTGTTGTGTCGCTTTGTGAACTTAAACAGTAATCCATGATGCAACGTGGAGAGTTTGTGCAAAGGTGTGACACACAGAGCAAGTAGTTAGAAACCTACGGACAAGGTCTAATCATTGATTTAATGGTGCTGTTTATGATTGGAGTTTGTGACGGAGAACTTTAGATCTGGACTTTGAGTCTTTTGAGAGTGGACTTTGAATCCGGACTTTTAATCATGGTCCTTCTTGTTTTACCCCATATATCTCCCTTCTACCTCCCCCTGTATCCTATCTCAACTTTATTTTTTAGAGCATCGTTAGATTTACAGAAAATCGAGCAGAAAGCGTGGAGTCCTCCAAATATCCATCCTCTGTACTCTTTGGCCCCTGTTACCAAAATCTCACATTCCCTGGCATGCTCAGTGTAACTGATGGACTAATCAAAAACATGCCATTTGCTGAAGTCCTCAGTTTACATTAGAATTCATTTGTTCTATTGCACAGCACATTGTTGTGTATCTGTCGCTGTAGTTTCTTCCGGAATCGGCTGCCTTGGGATCTAATATACTCTACCTCTTTACCATTCCCCAGGAGCCCCTGGCAACCACTGATCCTTTTACTGTTTTCATTTTCTGGAATGTTCTACAGTTGGAATTATGCAGAATGTAGGCTTTTCAGAATGCTTTTTTTCACTTATTGATACGCATTTAAGTTCCCTCCGTGTCTTTTCAGAGCTCACTAGCTCATTTCTCCTTAGCAAGGAATAATATCCCATTGTCTGACTGCAGCGTGCCTTCCTTATCCATCCAGTGAACACAGCACCAAGTCATATATGGTATGTGGAATCGCTCATCACGACGCGTTAGAAGACAACTCCCCAGAGGTGTCAACCAGAGTGTCCAATGAATCAGGGGACAGACGGAGGGGGGAAGGGAGACTGAGGCACGGGCCAGGTCTCTACCTTATATGTCAAGACCATATTATCTGCCCCTGCCCAGACCACACAGGACACGGTTTACACGCCTCCAAGCTTTGCATAAGCTCGTCACACCGAACGCACAGTTGACTGGACACGCCGTTTAGCAACTTGGTCCCTCGAAGCAGCGCTGGCTTGCAGGCTGTTCTGTTAACTCATCCCTCGCTGGGTGACCCTCAGGTCATGTAGGGCTCTGCTCAGTATCAGCCACGTGCATGAAATCGAGTTCTCAGAATTCTGGATTGTGCTAACCTCTCGGTGGGCAGACCAGAGTAGCCTAGGGAGGGGCTTCGACTGCACTCATATATTTTATCTCTTTAAAGAGCCGAGGTCATTTTGGTAAAATTTTGATTTACGTAGAGACACTTAAAGTCCCCCCCGGGTGCCTGGTGCCAGGAGACATCTCACGGTTCGGGGAGTTCTACCAGAGCTTCTTGGACACAGGAAAGTCAAGCTATTGTCTTTAAAGAACGCTTTATTTTTACCCTTTATCTTAATTCTTTTTCAAACTAGTTGTATTGAGATATAATTCATCTGCCACAAAATTCATCCTTGCAAAATATATAATGCAGTGTTTTTTATATATATGCAAATATGCACAACCATGGCTATGGTCAATTGGGGAAGCTTCCCATTGTCTTGTTAAGAAATCTCAAGCCGGGTGTGGTGGCGCACGCTTGTAATCCGAGGATTCGGGAGGCTGAGACTGGAGGATCTGGGTTCACGGCCAGCCTCAGCTGCTTAGTGAGGCCCTCTGCAACTTAGTGAGACCCTGTTTCAAAATAAAGAATTAAAAAATAGGGCTGGGGGTGTAGCTCGGAGGTAGAACGCCCCTGAGTTCAATCCCCAGTACCGAAAAAAAAAAAAGAAAAGAAATAAATCTCATACCCTGAGCTCTCCTTTCGACTCCCATATCCGCCCCCCTCCTCCCAGTCCCATGCCATCACTAATCTGCTTTCTTTCTTAGATTTCCTACTCTAGACATTTCGTATGAGTGGACTTATGCAGTTTGTGGGTCTTTGTAACTGGTTTCTGTCGGGTCGGTGTAATGTCTTCAAGTTGCATTTGGGTAGTAGCATGTATCAGCACTTCAATCCTCTTTGTGGCTGAGTGCTATTCGGTTGCATATTTTAGATCTACCATATATTCATCCACGGTAGACGTTAAGCTGTGTCCCCTCTGGCTGTCCTGGAGAAGACCACAGCCAGCATTTGTAGGAGTTCGCGCCTGCAGACCCGGTTTTCAATTCTCTTGCATAAAGAGCACTTTTCAGCAGGGGAGCAAAAGGTTCCTGTCCCTTCGTCAGTGGCCAGGGCTCGAGAAGCCCCCTCTGCAGGGGAGTGCGGTGTTGGGGCAGCAGGTTGGATCCTGGAGTTGGGACTGTCTCGTGAAGCTCACAGAGACTCTCTCTTTTCCTGCAGTTCGTCTCTTCGGACCAAACTTCATCCTCCAGGTTTACTCGCCTCAGAGGAAGTCGTGGCACCCTGTGTGCCAGGAGAACTGGAGCGAGAACTTCGCCAGGGCGGCGTGCAATGACATGGGGTACAAGTGAGTATGGCGCCCCGGCAGGGGACAGCGCCTTCCTGGGGACAGGCTGCAGGGGCCCAGGAGAGGTCCCGTCTCTTTGCCTCCCTGGAGACCTCCGGCTCCTGGATGCTGGGCCGAAAGTGGGCCCAGGTATCCAGAGGTAGAGACGGTCTTCCCGCGCTCTGCAAGGTGTCTGGACCTTTCTCTCCGCCTGCCATGTCCCGGCCACCCGCCCTGCTCCTTCTCTGGCCACTGTCAACTTCTGGTCACTCCGGAGCGTCCATCCGGTGCCTTGTCCCTGGCCCCAGTGGCTGTCCTCCTGAGGAGCCTGGCAACTCAGGCTGAGCCTCACCTGCTGGCTGGGGGCTGCCAGGGCAGCAGGGGGCCAGGAGGGCTGGACTGGGCGGCCAGTGGGGCAGGTCCTAGGTAATTTTGCTGCACGCGGGAGCCATTGAGGGTGTTTGAGCAGGGGAGGGAATTAAGCATCAGACTTCAGTTCCTTCTGGCATACACACAGAGGGGAGGTAGAAGGGTCAGGAGGGGTCCCCTGCCAGGTGCTGGGCCGCATCGAAGGTGTCTCAGGCGAGCCAGCAGGTGCGAGGGGGCGGGGGACGGAGGCGGTGGGATCCGCTTTGCAATAGCTGCTCCTCAGAACCACGTGAGGTGCTTCGGGAGCGTGGAGCCCCAGAGACCCAAGTGCCCGCTAAAGGTCCCAGCACCTCTCGTGCCATCGAACTGGGGACTCAATTTCAGCAATTGGAGGAGATGGCCGCGGCACTCGGGAAAGCGTGCCAGGCCCCGGGCACAAGGGTCGCAATTGCTTTGGTGTCACTTCTCTTCCACAGGGTGCCCCCCTGGGATTCTGTGCAATA
>PVLC010034338.1:0-16965 GCA_004027655.1 Graphiurus murinus
GATGTAGTGTTAAGGATGATGATC
The DNA here is from genome assembly GCA_004027655.1 of Graphiurus murinus. Lineage (NCBI taxonomy): Eukaryota > Metazoa > Chordata > Mammalia > Rodentia > Gliridae > Graphiurus > Graphiurus murinus. The sequence continues at coordinate 25 of PVLC010034338.1, forward strand.
TATCTTCTGAGCCCTATACCAGTATGTGGAAGTGGTGAGTGAAAGATGAAAGGTTTATGTGTGTGTGGGTGGCCAAATGGACTGCTTAACACCCACCTCCTTTGTAACTCTGGGAGATAAAATTCTATGCCACTAAGATTAACAGTCTGTATTTCACAAAGTTGGGAATCTAATAATTAAATTCCTCCTCTACATGACATCTAATGGGTATTATTTGATTGGATATTTCAATATGTTAGGTAAAAAATAGCTTTAAGTCATGGTTCTCTTTATTTTTATTTTTGTGGTACTGGGTATTGAACCCAGGGGCATTCTACCTCCAAGGTACATTCCCAGACCTTTTTACTTTGTGTTTGGAAACAGGGTCTCACTAGGTTGCTGAGAGTCTTGCTACCTTGCTGAGGCTGTCCTAGAATCTGCAGTCCTCCTGTCTCAGCCTCCCAAGTACTGGCTTTACAGGCGTGCGCCACTATGCTCAACTCATGATTTTCTTTAGCTAAGGACCAGATTGGGTGGAACACTTTAATCCCACTTTGGAAAGTGGGGCGTGAGTATCTCCATGTAAATATTTAAAGTGAGTTGTTTCATACCCAAGAGTGTGATGTGCATTTGATACAGCTTATAAATCTTCTATTAACACTATTTTGAACTTTGGATTGATTATCTAATAGCTCTTTCCATGAAATACTATTCCTTTAAAGGGACACTCATGAAGTTGTTTGAGCTCTGAATTTATGTTTTGTTTAAAGAGTGCCATCTAAAGTTGAGATCAAGAGATCTTTAGCGGGAATGGTTTAAATTGAAAAATGAGAAAGCTACTTGAGTTAAAATGGAAACTTTAAAGACTTTTCCCAGGGAACTGAGACATCCCTAAGAAAAACATGGGAGTCATTAGAAATGGGATGTAAGACTTTTTCCTTTTCCTCTTTAAGCTGCTGAAAAAAAAAAAAAAGAATGTAAATAGAAAGATGAAGGAGGGAAGTGTTTTGAAAGTTCTTCACCAAGCAGTGAACCTGTTGCCTGAAATGGCTAAGATAGTACAGCATATGCCGCCTGCAGAAGCCTCCAACAGGCTCCTTCTACCAGGAGGACCCAGTGTGGCTTCCTGATGCCCTCTTCATGGCCTGTCGCCTGCCCCTCTTTGCTTTCATGCCTGACACTGCTTCTAATAGTTCTCATTGTCTTAAGTTGAAGGTGGCAGCTTTGTTCCTTCACTCAATCTCAGTATCCACCCTCTGTTGTAGACTCGAGGTACTACAGAGCAAAGGATTGCCTCAAAGTGAGAAGACAGCCACTCGCTAAGGAAGGATTCTTTCAGAACTCACAGCATCAGGCCTGGCATCAATAAGGGCTAGAAATTCAGGGCTGATGTGGCTCGGGCCCGGCTGAGTGTTCAGGGATTTCTTTTTTCTCCTAGGGACATAGGTAAGCAATATTTCTGAGCCTACTTGGAGTCAGGTAAGACAACATGACTGCCTTCTGGCTCATGGATTTGAGCAGAAGTAATGTAAGCCACATCCAGCCCTGACTCCTAAAATATCTTCATGATCTTTTATCATTGTCAGATGAAAGCAGAAGATCCAGAAAAGGAGTTCCAGGCCATAGGAGTTAGCATCATCATTAGATCAAAGTACCATATTGAGTTGACCACAAGCAGGAGAGTGATCTGTGAGAATGATCTGATTAGAAACTCCTGCACGGAACTTTGTATGAGCAAGAAATGATCTTTAATGTTGTCAGGCTCCTGAGACTTCTGGGTTTATTTGTTACTGCAGTAGCTAACTTGTGTATTCTGACTAATGGAGATAATTAAGGTGAAGGTCCCCTCTTTAAGGAGTTAACCTTTTTTTTGGAAGAGGCATATAGTAAATGATTGTAAAACATGATAAAGTGAGAGCAAGTGAGATGTATAAGACGTAATGGGAAGTAGAGCAGGGAGAGAGATGGGTGATGATTACTCTGGTCCCTATGACCAAGACTAGGAACGACCTTGTGACTGCTCAACCAGGGTTCCTGATGAAGACATACCCTGTTGTGATTGGCCCGGCCAGCTCTAGCTGCCAGCTCTCATGAGATAAGGAAATAGGACTTAGATATAAACCATGAACTGCTGTCCAGAGGGCAGCAGTGTTTCATTTCCAGTACTCTTCTTTACTCCTCTCTGGTGTGACTCTTTTACTTTCCTTTTACAGTAAATCCTACATTAGCAGCACAGACAGGCTTTCTGGCTCTTTATTTCTCTATTGAACTAAGAAAAAGACCCACAGTAAATTAAATATCATACCATAACAATGATGATGCTGGGAAGATTTTCTGGGGGAAATGTAGCATTGTGTATTTTTTTTTTTTTTTTTTTTTTTTTACAAGTGTGGGTTTGGTTGGAGACGGTAGTTGTGGGCAGGGAGAAGGAGAAGACAATAAGAAGGTCAATGTTGCTGGAACAAAAAGATGAGGTTGTTCATGGTGATGGTTAGGGTTGGGGGGGGGAAGTAGGCATTAGATCACAGCACACTTTATACACCATGCTAGGGCCTTGGATTTTGGAGATTGATCCTAGTCAAGTGTTGATCTGTGATGCTATAAGAAGCTTCTACCAGAATGTAAACCTACACTCTGCTTCTTTCATCAGGAAAATCTATCTACTAAAAAAAATAAAAGCCAAGTTAGTCATGGTGGTGAATGCCATGAATCCCAGTACTTGACAGCCTCAGCAACTTAGTGAGACCCTGTTTCCAAATAAAGAAAAAATAAAAAGGGCTAGGGTGGGTAAGAGGTTGAATGCCCCTGAGTAGGTTCAATCCCCAGTATAAATGAATGAATGAATGAATGAAAATCCAGGTGAACAAACCAGCAAGCAAGCTTAATGATGTAGTTGATTGATTCACATTCTGGCCAGAGCTTCTTTTTTGTCATGTTCAGAAAACTGTTCAGTCCTCCGAAGGCCACACTTGGAGTAGCCCCTTTTTTTTGGCAATTTATTTTGCTTCTGTGGGCAATAGTGTGAGGGTATATATTCAGAGACTGAGTGATCACTTAAAATGAAAATAATTCTGGAGGAAGATGCAGAAGACCTCAATGAGAGCATGGTAGTAGTGATGCACAGAACAGAATGGAATCCAGAACTATTAAGTATGAGGGGCAGGGCAGGGAAAGAGAAAGATTAAAAAATGAATCCTGTGAAGGCCAGCATGCAGTGACTTAGATCCTGTTTCAAAATTAAAAAAAAAAAAAAGGGCTGGGGGTGCAGCTCAGTAGTAGAATGACCCTGGGTATAATCTCTAGTCATACACACACACACACACACACACACACACACACACACCCTGTTTATGGACTAGCTCTAGCAGGGTAGATGGTATTGCTGATAACTGAAGAAGAGCCCATAGGAGGGGTGATAAGTGGATTTAGTGGGGAGTTTAAAGAGTTAGCTTTCAGTGCTGTTGAATGTGACATGGCAGAGGGACCTCCAGGCAGACAGCTTGAGCGGTGAGTTGGAACTCAGGGCCCAGAGCTGGACGTCCAAATCCGAGAGTGAAGTAGAACAGGAATGTAACTATCATTGTAAAATGAGGAGGATGGTGGCCTAGGACAAAACTCCGGGGATACCAAAATTAAGAAGAGAAGTGAGGCCTCATCAAAGGGATCCGACACTCTGGGGCAGGGATGGGTGGGTGGGGTGACAGTCCTTGGAGGGCAAGGAGGCTTGAGAAATCCTGAGCCTACGGAATTTGCAGAGGCCAGCCAACTATCAATTAAAATGCTTCCACTGGAATTATTCGCTAGGATTCTTTGATGAGATCTGGGGCAGAGGAATGGAATGGCAGGGGTCACTGCATCATGGAAGTGGAATTTGAAGGGCTTCTAAAGCCATCCAGGGAGCCGTGTAAAACCCCTTTTCTTCTTGAGTCCTAATTTCACCCCTGTAAGATGAGAAGTCAGACAAGGTACTCCCGAAGATGCTTTCAGCTCTAGCAGTCTGTAATAATAGATACCACTTTGAGCACCTCATGTGTTGTAAGGCATATAATTTTTCTTAAACATTCTACAAGGTATTGACATTCTGCTTTGCCTGGGACTGAGAGAGTTGAAGTGCCATGCTGAGGTGCATGTACCTAGTGAATTTCTGAACTGAGAATTAAGAACTAGGTTTGTCAGATAACAAAATTTGTGTTCTTTTCCTTAGTCTGTGCTGTTACAATGACTTTAAGGAGAAACAAGACACAAGGCAGCATGTGAATTGGATTTTGGTAGTAGATCATTTATAAAGCCATCCTTGCTCTATTTTCATAGGCAATCTCCTTTACTAAAAGGCAGAATGTTCCTTTTGAGAAACATAAACAAAATTCAGTGTGAGGCCTTTGAACTACCCTGATAGTAGGTACATAAAAAAGACCAGGTTGATCAGCAAGTGACAGGTAAATGGGGAACTTTTATATAGGTGGGGGAAAAAAAATCAATACTAGCATAATAGTTTACAGAGGCAATGCACTTTTCCATTAAACATCTCTGAAGATGAGCTTGGTAGTCGATCGGCGCAGAAACTCTTGGGGACGTCATTTTCATTCAGTGCAGATAAGTGGGATATCTAAAGCCAATTATCTGATATAATAGGAAAAGAGCTCATACTTTCTCAAGGTGTCTTCCTTGGATTTTGTGGCAGCTGATTTTGAACAGCTTATCAGGAGAATGTTCTACACCTCACCCAGAGAGAAAAGGGGGGCACATTTTAAGTTATAACTTTTTTTGTGGTCCTGAGTATTGAACCCAGGGGCATTATATCTCTGAGTTACACCTCGAGCCCTTTTTTTTTTTTTTTTTTTTTGCAGTACTGGGGATTGAACTAAGGGGCATTCTACCTCCGAGCTATACCCCTAGTCCTATTTTTTATTCTTTATTTTGAAACAGGGTCTCACTAAGTTGCGGAGTGCCTCACTAGGTAGCTGAGGCTGGCTGTGAACCCGGATCCTCCTATCTCCCAAATGCTGGGATTACAAGCGTGTGCCACCACGCCCGGCCCCCTTTTCATTTTGATACAGGGTCTTGCTAAGTTGCTAAATGTCCCGCTAAGTTGTGGAGGCTGGCCTGGAACCTTCAATCCTCCTGTCTTAGCCCAAGTACAGGTGTGTGCCACCATGCCTGGCGGTACCCAGCAGTATAAAATATTTTTAAAGAACCAGTGGTGCCATTGGGTTTTGGAGAGCTGGGTAAAGGTAGGGCCAGAGTTTTCAAAAGCTTTCTGACACGAGTATTCAGATCTTTCTATATACTTTCTGACAATCTTGCAATTTCTTCTTATGTTCCAAAAGAGCTCTTTCAGAGAGAGTCTAAGCGAGAAAGTATTTTGGACATTATGAAATGCTAATATTTTGTTATATGGTTAAAGAAATTAAACACAAATAGGTAGGAGAGAAGCCTTGGCCAAGGTAATAGAGCCAAGCTGAGATGCAGCTCAGGCATCGCCGCCTCTAGTGCAGTGCGGTTTCTGCCACAGATGGTCTGGGATATAAGCTCAGTGTTAAATGGGGCTCTGTTTTAACCACTCTCGCACCCCCTGAAGGCCTAGGTCAGGGTCTGGCGCACAGAGTAGTTAGCTGTGCAACTCTGGCAATGGATAAAGTGATTATGTTTTAGGATTTCCAGTACCTCATGCAACATGGAAAAGACTATTTAAAAACTTGCAATGCCATTCAGTTTCCCTTCTGTTCTAATTTTGCCAGACTAACAGTTGTTTCTCTGCCCCATCCCCAGCCCACACCTGTCCTAGGATCTGAGAGCAGCCCAGTCCCAAGGTGAAAGTAAAGTAAGGAGCCGGGAAGCTCTGGACTCAGCTTCTGTTCTGCTCTGACCTACCTCCAATCCTTTTATTTTTATTTTTATATTTGGAGGCGGGAGAGTACTGGGGATTGAACCCAGGGACATTTCCAAGTAAAACCCCCAGCTTTCTATTTTTCATTTTGAAACAGGTTTTGCTCAGTTGTCGAGAGTCTCCCTAAGTTTCTGAGACTGGGTTTGAACTTGCAATCCTCTTTTCTCAGCCTCTCAAGTACTACCATACCCAGAACCTGGCTTGAAATCTTACTGGGCTCTCATTCGACCTCGATTCAGCAATTGAAGCTATTTTGGGACAACACAAGCCTGACTCTGAATTGATTTCTTACTTGTTATCTTTGTTAGTCAGGCTAATCTAGACTTCAGTGCAGTAACAAATAAATCCCCAAATCTCTGTAGCTCAATACCTAAACATCTATTTCTCATTTATGAGTCTGGAAGCTTACCAGGACGATTTTTCTCTCAAGCAGTGACTTAAAAATCTCTTTCAGAGCCAGGCAGGGTGGCCCACTCCCAGTAACTGGGAGGCTGAGACAGGAGGCTCTCAAGCTCCCAGTACCTGAGTGGCTAAGACAGCAGGATTGGTTTTGAGGACAGCCTCAGAAACATAGCAAGAGTCTGTTTAAAAAAAGGGGGGTTGGTGGGGGTGCTGAGAGTATAGCTACACCATGTGGAAAATATAACTTGGAGATCTCCTGGCAGGGGAAAAGTGGGCTACAGGGTCGAGCACTGTCTCTTGGAGGCTGTAGCTGGGAAATGACATACATCTCTTCTGCTCAATACTCATTGGCCACAGCTAGCATACATGGTTTTTGCTAACTGCAAGGAGGTTGAGGAATTTAGGAAAGTGCATAGATTTCAGTAAGCAATAAAGGTCTGTTATGAACAGCATGTTTGTGTCTCCACCTCCAATTCCTACTCCAATTCAATGTGAGGGAGGCCACTGAGTGGTGGGCGGGGTCTTTGGGGGTGGTGGTGAATAGTTCATGAGGGTGGAGCCTTCACAATGGGATTAAGGCTCTCATAACAACTAGACTGGAGAGAGCTTGCTTTCTCTGGCTGTCTGCTGTCTGCATGAGAACTCAGCAAGACGATGGCCATCTGTGAACGAAGAAGAGGGCTCTCACCGGAGTCCCACCATGCTGGCACTTTGGTCTTGGACTTTCCAGTCTTTAAAACTGTGAATAAATGCCTGTTGTTTAAGCCATCTGTTTCATGGGATTTTTTTTTTTTTTTTTTTTTGTCAGAGTACCTCAAACTCAGACATTGACAGAGCACTTAGTAACTGGTTCTTGTTCTGACTCAGAGAGTAGAGTTCTCATTTGTCCAGCTCCTGCTGCCTCCTGATTTGATTTTCTGCTTTGGATAGCACACAGGCTTACAATTAGGCCTGACTCCTTTCAGGGATGGCTACTGGACCTCGGCTCATAGGTGGGCTTCTCCAGCTACCTCCTTACCGTGCATACTGTTCAGCCTTCTCTTTGCGCCTTCTCTCAACACATACTTGAGGGTTATGCCAACACCTGTTAGTGTTTTAGGACAGCAGCGAATCCCCTAAAGGGGTGAGGGAAGTAGCAACTGCTCTTTGGGGTAGGAACAAGAGTTTGAATGAGCCTGATAGATGATTGTCACGGAGTCCTCTTTCCCATAGTTCCTCCTAGAACCTCATCCCACGTCCTTCTGTGGGTTCGTAAGTATCTCCGAGAAGGCTGTCCTTAAGTTAGACGCAGTGCCACATGCCTGGGATCCCAGCTACTCGGGAGGCTGAGGCAAGAGGATGGCAAGTTCCAGGCCAGCCTGGGCAACTTAACAAGATTCTTTTTTTATTTTTTATTTTTGAGGTACTGGGGATTGAACTCAGGGGCATTCTACCTCTGAGCTATACCCCTTGCCCTATTTTTTTTATTCTTTATTTTGAAACAGGGTCTCACCAAGTTGTGGAGGGCCTCACTAAGTAGCTGAGGCTGGCTGTGAACCCAGATCCTCCTGTCTCAGCCTCCCAAGTACTGGGATTTCAAGCATGTGCCACCATGCCTAGCTGCAAGACTCTTTCTTGTTAAGGGCTGGAGTGTACCGAGTGAATGGGCACTTGCCTAACATCTGGCAAGTTTAGGGTACAATCCCTAATACCTCTGCCCCTCCCAACACTGTCTATATTTTAGTTCCAAAGATACATATCACAGAGGTATGGGGAAGCAAAGAGTGAATGAGGCCCTGGTTTGGAGGAGAAAGTACCATGCTGATGGTTTTATTTGCAGAGCCATGGTGTCACCCCTCCCATAAAGAGACAAGGGCACCTTCTCCAAGACAGGCATGATCCGGCTTTTCAGGGGCCACTGGGGCTCGAACACACTGTATTCCTTGCTCTGCCTGCACCAGAATAGAGTCAGGCCAATGAGGGACCCCTGCAGCTTTGATCTTTCTTTTTTCCTTCTTTAAAAATTTTTTTCTTGTAATAAGCTGACTTTGCACGGTGGAATGTTCTTTGTGGCTTAAAAGATATAAACAGTAGTCTTAGCGGGTCTTGGGAATATATACGATGGGGTTTTAGGCTCTTGAGAACTTTGCCGGTCTGGGTGACCGCTCGGAGATGAGGTCACATGAATTGTGTCACTGAGTTATGAAAGGTGGGGCGGCCATGGCCGGGCTGGACCCGGTTGGCTGATTATTCAGTTCAGACAGAGCTAAAGAAAAACAGTTGCCCACTGGCCTTTCAACTCTGCTCCTTTCCTGTTATTTCTCCAGCCATTTATAGTCTAGTATCTGGAGAGCGCCGGGCCACAGTTTGGCAGAACTTGAAGCTGATAAATCATCTGCAGACCTGCGAGGGCCTTACAGCTTTACTAGGAAAGGGAACATTGGAAGCTTGGACTGGGGTGTACCAATGCCTTGTTTACTGCTGGGAGTGCTTTCATTTTAACCCCCACTGAGACTGGGGCAAAGCAATGATCGAATTCTGCACCTGCCATGCGTAAATGATCTGCTAGGCGCTTGGCATGCAGAATATAATGACCACCTGCAGGCGGTCAAGATTAGTGGGTCAAGATAGGAGACACTTTAGTGGCACAGGTGGGCCATGGTGCCTGCCAGCCTCTGCTGTGTTATACGGTTGTCTAAGGAAAGAGGATATTGGAAGTTTTTCACTTTTAATTTAAATCAGATGCTTTAGGTTACACTGGACACAGAAAACATAGGTGAGAAAACCAATGATAAGTCCTTCCCTCTTTCTTCACCCTGAATGGAATCAGTTATCAGATTCTAATTACAGCTTTTGAGTATCTCTCTAATCTATCTCACCTGCCCCAGCCACTTGCATCTGGCCTAGGGTCAACCTAGAATATTTCAGTAACATCTTGACAGGTCTTGCTTCCACTTCTAATTTACCTGATTCACATTTTGTCCTTTTAGTGGAGTAATATTTCAAAACACAAAATGGTCATGTCACAGTCCTGCATAAAAAAACTTTTTTTTTAATGGCATTTGATCACCTCTGGAATAAATCCCAACCCCTGTTTTGGTGTGGTGTGCCTTGACATTCTCTCTTCTGCTTGCACTCCCAGCATGCACCCTACTTCAGCTCTGTGTGCAGCAACCTGTAATTACCGGGCTGTCTGTGTCCATTTGTGCCTCTCTTTCTTCCCATATGTTCCTACCCAGAATGCTGCTGTCTTCCTCCTTCATCTTGCAGACTCTAATTCGTCTTTCAGGGCTCAGCTCAGATATTACTTTTCTTAGAAAAACTTCCTAGATCCTTTTAGGTGGGTTAAAGACTCCATGTTTGGGCTCTGGTAGCATTTCTTGCTCTAAATTATATATTTTAACCTGATCAGAATCTCCATGTAGATTTTGAATCTTTTGGAAGCAGTACCTTTTTAAACTTTGTCTTTATCATGGGTAGCTCTGTTTTTGAACCCTTGGTTCTTTTGTTGTTTGTGGCTATATGCATGCCAATATCACACTGGCTTTGTAACTGTCGCACTATAATAAGTCTTACAATTGGGCAGGGCAAGTGCCACACATTTGTTTTCTCCAAGTTGATATGGCTATGTATAATCTTTATGTTTACCTTTAAATTTAAAATCAGCTTGCTTTTTTAAAACTTTTTTTGCTGTAGTGGAAATTGAACCCAGGGACATTCTACCTCTGAGCCACACCCCCAGCCCTATTTTTTTTTTTTTTTGCGGTACTGGGGATTGAACTCAGGGGCATTCTACCTCCGAGCTACACCCCCAGCCCTGATTTTTTATTCCTTATTTTGAAACAGGGTCTCACTAAGTTGCGGAGTGCTTCACTAGGTAGCTAAGGCTGGCCGCGAACCTGAATCCTCCGGTCTCAGCCTCCCGAATGCTGGGATTATAAGTGTGCGCCACCACGCCCGGCTCCTATTTTTTATTCTTTATTTTGAAATAAGCTCTTGCTAAGTTGCAGAGGACCTTACTAAGTAGCTGAGGCTGGCCGTGAACCCAGATCCTCCTGTCTCAGCCTCCCAAATGCTAGGATTACAAACATGCACCACCATGCCCTGATTTTATTTGTATTTTGAAACAGGGTCTTGCTAGGTTGACAAGAGTCTCACTACTTGCTGAGGCTCTCCTCGAACCTGTGATCCTCCTGTCAGTTTGCCTTTTAACAAGCAAAATCTCCCTGGGTTTTTAATGGGATTATATTTAATCTATAGATGAACATGTGGGGAAATGAGATCTTAATGATATTGAGTCTTCTGATCCAAGAACGTGATATGCCTTTCCATTTATTTGGGTTATCTTTTGTTCTCTCAGCAATGTTTCATAGTTTACAGTGTATTAGTGTTGCCCATCTTATCTCACTTAAAAATGTTTTTAAAAAACTGGCATTCAAAAACTCAAACTTAGGAGACAGATTGAGAGAGAATTCTTTGCTTTCCAGATGGATTCCACAAAGGCATCTTTAGTCCTCACAATGCTCTCACTGGAAAGAATTCATCACAGAGGAGGTACCCACAACACTGCCGACAAATGAATGGCTGCAGAGATTTAGAGAACTTGCATTCATAAGCAATTTCTCCCACACCCAAGGACTACATACAGGAAGTGAAGGACACCTGCATTCCTTTTCCTCACCTCCCTAGGAATGCTTTGAGAGGATCTGGTTTAAGTCCACAGCAGGCAGAACTGTGCATTCTTCCAGTCCTATAGTCTGCATCGTGCAGACAGGAACTGGGAGAAGCCAAGAAGGATCTCATCCCCATGACTGGGCCCTGGGCTTTGCTGGGTCAGTGGGTTCCCAGCGACAAATGCGTCTTACAAATGACTCTCCTCCCAAACGAGTCCAACTGCTTGCTTGTGCGGTGAGGACTGGCTCCATCAGTCAAGCAGAATCTCTGTGCAACTATAAAAAGCAGAAAGTCTGAAGGTCAGACTGTAAAATTCAGGGGGCCAAGCATACTTCTCTAGGCTCTGCCAGTATGTACCAGATTGCGAGAAGTTCATGTTCCTTTTCATCCTGCATCTGTTTACAACTGAATGTTCCTAAAACTCAGGTGTAATGATGCCCCGCCCGCCTCCAGGCTGTAAAACCCCTAATGGCTTTCTATCACTCACCGAACTGTCTAAATTTCTTTTATGGCATCTAAATTCCTTTGTAATAGGTCTCCAAATACCCAGCAGGCTTTCCATCCTATATCCCTTCCATTTACTCTGCCACCTAGCCATCTAGGAGTGTTTGTAATTCCCAACAAATAGCAGAATTTTATCTCACCTTTGCCAATGCACTTTTCTCTGCATAGCTGTAACCTCACTCTTCTACTTGACTTTTCAAAATTATTATTTTCTGAGAAATTTCTGCTATTGTATCTCTCAATCCTTTTGAAATGTTTATTTGAAATATCCATTCAAAGGAGTCAGCCTAGGCCTCTGGAATAACATTCCTAAATGATAGCTCTGCACATGTACCTGATCAAAATACTTCTAGTATTTTCTAAGGCTCAAAGGTAGGTCAGCACTACTTAGCAGGGCATCGAGAATCTTCAAATTCCACTTTCTGTTTCCCTGACCTCTCAGATTTTCTGGTTTTTCTATTCTGAAATTCCAACCAGAGGGCTGCTACTTAACAACTCTCCTCTAGCATCTATGTATTGTTCTCATGTGCACGTCATAATGCACTGCGGGTTTATACGTGTATATGTGTCTAAATATTCATATCCCTACTAGACTGTGAACTTTCTATGGTTAACACTTATATTGTTCATCTTGTAGTCTCTTAAGGACCCTCCTTTCCATAGTAGATGCCCAAGAAATATTTGTTGGTGGCTAATAATGAAGAAGAGGGGTAGAGCAGAGGGTGCCCTGGGTGGGCACTGTGTTAGGAAATGTGCTTTTGGAAATAGATTTTCTATCCAGAAGCTTAAACCAGGACCTGGCTGAGGGTGATAAGAATAAATGAGTGTTCTTTAAATTCTATTTAGCTGATATATATATGTATCGCCTCAAGGTTAGATATTAAAATACACTATTAAATACTGATCCCAGGAGAAGAAATGCAAATTCATGCTCAACTAATCCCTACTGGGGAGATAATAAGCTTGAGCCCATTTTCCACGATTTAATGAGCTGTGAAAGGGGACACCACACTCTTCCATCTGCTGCCCCAGGCTTGTAGGCACAAACCAGGAGACAGCCGGCCTTCATGGGGTTAGAAAGGAAGACTAGTGTATTCCCAGTCAGCAGAAGAAAGGTCACTGAAGGTCAGGCACAGAATAAAAGGGAAGAGTGTCATTCCAGCCCACTGAGGACTTTCAGCTGGTAAGCGTTCCTGAGGATTGCTGTCTGCGTTTAAAGGGCTTTCACTGCTTCACTGCTTTCTGTACTTCCATAGATGAATCAGACTCAAGGAGCTACAGAACACATGAAGGGCCATTTGCAAAGGCCCTCATATTTACACACAATTTTACAGCTTTTCTTTTCTCTCTCATTTTTTTTTTTTTTTGGTGCTTGGGATTGAACCCAGGAACATTCTACCCTGGAACTACATCTTCAGCCCTATTTTATTTGGAAACAGGGTCTCATTAAGTGGCTGAGACCCTTGCTGAATTACTGAGGCTGGTCTCGAACCTTCAATCTTTCTGTTTCAGTCTCCCAAGTATTGAGATTACAGGTATGCACCACCACTCCAGCTTACAGCTTCTCTCTAAATAAATTTGCTTTTATCATTATAAAGTTATATAAAAATGTTAATAAAAAGAAGTATAAGGAGGCTTATCTCTGTATTCCTACACTCAAAGATTGTTCTGAGGAGACCTAAATTGTAGAAAACAACCCAAATATGGCCTCAGTCTTTCAAGAATGTTTATTCCAATTATGATCAAGACAGATTCTTTATCCATTAACACTCTACATACACTTCATACAGATTGAGATATTTTAGAGCAGAGAGAAAGAGATTAGTACAACCTCAATGGGCTGTATCAGGTTCTCAGGTCTGGGTCAATGACAATTGCCTGATGGCTACTGGTGGAGCTTCTGCATCGGCGCTCAGCCTCATTATTGGTGGTGGAAATGGCGAGGTGGCAAAGTTCCTTGGCCGATGAAGCTGCAGGTTTTGGGTCTCAGGTGCCAACAGTTATAGTCCCTAGGTTGCTGGGGCTTGAGTTAGTTGCCAAAGTATTTCTTCTTAGACTAGGGGCAGTCCCTGAGCCTGGGCGTTGTCTTCCGTGCCAGGGATTTGCACTGTGTGCCTGATGCCTGTGCGATGCCCCTGATCCCCTGGCATGTTGTACCATGCTTGCAAGAGTTATGCTTGCTCACTGCATAGCATGGTGAACCATGCCAGGGTATGCTTTGGGAGGTAAGCCCCTCTTTGGCCTTAGTGGAGCACTTTTAAAAAAAAACATATGTGATTCACACAAAGATAATTGTTTGATTTGTGCTAAATTTTCCATCCTTTTTTTTTTTTCTAATCTATCTCTGAGTGATTTCCAGGAGTTGAGAACTTACCATATGTTCTCCTCTTCCACTTGTCTCTATATCATAAGCATTTCCTGGTGTCAATAGACAGCTGCTTTATTTTTCCTTTTAGTTAAGGTAAAATTTACATGCAGCAAAATTCACCCTTTTTTTAGTGTACAATTTTATGAATTTGACAAATATCCTCAGACATGCACACCACCAGAATCAAGGCACAGAATAAACACAAACAAAAATGTCACAGTGATGGGGGTATAGGTCAAAGGGGTATGTACCTAGGATACCACCTGAAGAAACCCTCAATGGCCAAAGCAGAAATGATCTGAACAACAAAGTAAAGAAAGTACATTGGATTATAACTCAAAGTATAAAAATGATACCCATGTATCCATGCCGACATGATTAAGTGATCGAATAAGTTAATAAATAGGGGAGAAAAAAATGGATCTTCCATTTAAAAGAATTCCAAATAAATTATAGAGAGTGCCCCCTAAAACAAGAGGAGAATAATTCCCCACTCCTGCACGTACTGACTTTCTTCAAAAGTGCAGAGCATGGAAAGGGGTGGGGAGTAGTGAAAAAGAGAATGTTAAGGTAGAGAAATTTTTAGAGTAATGTTAAAGTAATGTTAAAGCCAGGTTGTCAAGGTCAAGGTCAACAGTCAAAAAGCACATTGATCCTATGTATCCTTGATATGGTGCAATAAAAATGGCTCTTTCGCTAGGCAATCTTCCTCCCCAAACCCATAACCAAGTCTAATCATGAGAAAAACATCTCAGAGAGAGAAACTCCAATAAAAAGGTACCTTACAAAAATCCCTCATCTGGACCACTCAAAGCTAGGAAGATCACAAAACAAAACAAAACAAAACAAAACAAAACAAAAAAACCCCACAAAAACCAAGGGGAGTCCAATAGGAGAAATGATCTGCAGGCATTGGTGGAGCGCTATTCTCGATTTTTCTATAAACCTTGAACTATTTTTTTAAATAAATTCTACCAATTAATAAAACACTGCCAACTACTTTCCAGAAAGGTGTATCATTTTTGCATCCCTGTCATCAATGTATGAACCATTTCTTCATAACATCACTAGCAGGCCATTTAATTGGCACGGCCAGTTTATTTTATTTTGGTCATATGAACAGGCATATTATATCTTTCAAGTTTGTTTTCAAATCTTTTGCCTATGCATCTTTTTTATTCAGCTGTTTTCTAATTTTCAAAGTTGAACAGTTTTTAAAATGTTTTGAATATGAGTCTTTTATTAGATATGTACCTTGAAATGTTTTCCTGCAATCTGTGACTTGTCTTTTACGTGTCTGTTGGAGAGCATACGTCCTTAATTTTTATGAAGTTCAATTTACCAATTTTTCTTTCATGGATTGTGCGTTTGATGGTGCATCTAAGAACCCTTCATCTACTTGAAGGTCGTGATGATTTACTCCTAGGAGTGTTCTAATTTTAGGCTTTACATTTAGGTTTGTCATCCATTTCGAGTTAATTTTTATATAGGTGTGAGATAAAAATGGAAGCTATTTATTTATCTTTGTACATGGATATTCAATTGTTCCAGTGACATTTGGCAAAAAGATAGTTCTTTTTCCATTAAATAGCCTTTACACTCTTCTCCAAAGTCAGTTGATCATACATATGTGGGTTTATTGCTGGACTGACTATCCTTCTATTGATTCCATTTATCTATTTGTCTATCTTTCTGACAATATCTTTTTTTCTTTTCTTTTTTTTTTTTTCAGTACTGGGGATTGAACCCAGTGATGTTCTATCTCTGAGTTATACTCCCAGCTCCTATTTTATTTTTAATTTAATTTAATTTAATTTTTTTGCGGTACTGGGGATTGACCTCAGGGGCATTCTACCTCCTAGCTACATCCCCAGCCCTATTTTTATTCTTTATTTTTGAAACAGGATCTCACTAAGTTGCAGAATGCCTCACTAGGTAGCTGAGGCTGGCCGCGAACCCGGATCCTCTGGTCTCAGCTTCCCAAATGCTGGGATTACAAGCATGTGCCACCACAACTGGCTTATTTTTTTTATTTTTAAACAGGATCTCACTAAGTTGCTGAAAGCGCCACTACATTGCTGAGGCTAGCCTCAAACCTGCAATCCTTCTGTCTCAGCCTCCCAAGTACTGGGATTACAGTTGTGTGCCACCACACTCGGCCTCTCACTATCTTGGCTACTATAGCTTTATAGTAATTCTTGAAATCATGTATTGTGAGAATTACAACTTTGTTTTATTTTTAAAAAAGTGTTTTGTCTATTTTGGTTCCCTTGCCTTATCCACATGTATTGCAGGGTCAGCAGACCTCTTAAATCCTCCTGGGATTTTGATTGGAATTAAATTGAATCTATAGATCAGCTTGGGGTTCGAGGCAATATTGACACTATTGACTCTTCCAATGGTGTGCATGGTTTATCACTTTGTGTAATTTGATCACCTTAGTTGCATTCATGCTTTGTAGTTTTCAGCACACAAATCTTACAATATTTTGTTAGATTTAAAACTAAATGTTTAATGTTTTTGGTGACACTGTAAATGGAACTTTATTTTTATTTATTTTTTTTGTGGATTAAACCAAGGGGCATTCTACCTCCGAACTACACTCCAGCCCTATTTTATTTTGAAACAGGGTCTTGCTAGGTTGATGAGAGTCTCACTACTTGCTGAGACTCTGTGCTCAAACCTGTGATTCTCCTATCTCAGCCTCCTAAGTACTAGGATTACAGGAGTGTGCCACCACACTTGGCTTAAACAGAACTTTATAAACAATTCTATTTCTAAATACTCATTGCCAGTATATAGAAATACAACTGATTTTGTATGTTGATTTTATATACTGCAACTCTACTAGTTCTAGTGGCTTTTTTTCCTGTGGACTTGTTAGTTTTCTTTGTCTCTGACTAGAAATGATTTTGTTTTTCCTTTTCAAACTTCTTATTTTCTTGCCTTAATACTACTAGCACCTTGTGGATGGTTACAATAGGATTAATGAGAACACAAATCTTTGTCTTGGGGATTTTTAGGCCAAGGGATCTGGTATCTCAACATAAGTGTGGTGTTAGTTGTAAGATTTTGGTGAATGTTTTTTAATCAGACTGAGGAAATTCCCTTCTATTCCTAGTTTCCTAGTTTTCATTAGGATGTTGTA
>PVLC010034339.1:0-16963 GCA_004027655.1 Graphiurus murinus
AAAAAAAAAAAAAAAAAAAAAAAAAAAAAAAAAAAGATGGTGGCTATATTTAAAACCCGAAACTGTAAGGGGTGTAAGGGGTTACATTATTGTTTATCAGGCATTATGACTGGTGCTGGTAAAAATGTGAGTTGTCTTCTAAGAAAGGTATTGGGTGTAGCCTGTCTCTGGCCTGTTTGAGGATGGGGTCACTTGGTTTGCAGAGGTCAATATGTTTTAGGAATTGAGCCTTTGGCCCAATCCAAAGGTCAGCAAATGTTGGAGGACAGTGGAGTGGGTGTGTCTGCTGTCTGCATCCTGGTTCAAAGGTCAGCTTGAAGGTACTTGTGTTGTAGGAGGCCAGGTGCAGAAAGATGAGACCCAGAAGCCAGGTTGGGAAGGAGAATTTCTTTATTTCCACTGGTGGGCCCAGAGGACTAAAGTCCTAAATCTGAGCCCTGAATGGTGTCAGCATATAGATTCTGTAGCCCCCGGGTGACAGGGCAGGTCTTGATTGGCTCCACAGGTACAGAAGCTTGGGTTTAGTTTCAGTTTCTTTTCCTAAGCCTGATTTCCTCTAATGGCTCTCATGTGGAACTTGCATTTGGTTGGAAGCCTAGTTGAGGGAAATGAGTTCTAGATGAAGAAAATTTTGGTGCCATCTTAGGCTCCTGCCTCACTTGGAGTGGCTGAAACTTGACCCAACGATTGCCCCCTATCTCCATTTCAAGTTCTTTGAACAAATGCCACTCCATTTTGACTTTCCTTCTTGACACTACCCAACTAATTTAATGTCAAAACAATTTTATTTCTAGATTTGTTTTTGTGTGTATGTGTGGTACTGGGGATTGAATCCAGGGGTGTCCTACCTCTGAGCTAAACCCCCACCCCTTTTTTATTCTTTATTTTGAAACAGGGTCCTACAGCTGGGTGAGGTGGCACATGCCTATAATCCTAGTACTTGGGAGGCTGAGATTATAGGTATGCACCACCATGACCAACTTCTAGATTTAATAAGAATAAAATATATTAAGTTTAATGTTTTTGTTTGTTTGGTGCTAGGGATTGAACTCAGTGGCATTCTATCTCTGAGCTACATCTCCAGCACTATTTTATTTTTTTATTTGGAAACAGAGTCTTGCTAAGTTGCTGAGGCTGATTCGTACCTGTGATTCTCCTGTCTCAGCCTCCCAAGTACTGGGAACATATGGATGTTGTACCTCTGAGCTATACCCTCAGTCCTATTTTATTTTTTATTTTGAAACCAGGTCTCACTAAGTTGCTGAGGCTAGTCTTGAACCTGGAATTTTCCTGTCTCAACTTCTCAAGTGCTAGGATTACAAGTGTGTGCCACCATGCCCAGTTTGTTTTGGCTTTTTTTTTTTTTTTTTTTTTTTCGGTACTGGGGATTGAACCCAGGGGCATTCTACCTCCCAGCTCCACCTCCAGCCCTATTTTTTATTCTTTATTTTGAAACAGAGTCTCACTAAGTTGCAGAGGGCCTCACTAAGTAGCTGAGGCTGGCCTTAAACCTGCGATCTTCCTGTCTCAACTTCCCAAGTACTGAGATTACAAGTGTGTGCCACCACACCTGACTTGTTTTGGCATTTTTAATCCTCTAATTTTTCTGTGTTGTTCTATGAACATTATCCTATTTATTTGTATCTCTCCACCCTAATTTCACATTTCTCCTATGATTTTGTTCAGTCTTTGTGGGGAAGTCTCTGTGATAAAATGGGAAGGCCTGGCTTTGTGTCTGGCTCCTGACTAGCTGGAACTGTTGGGAAATTATCTGCATCTTCTCAAATATAAGTGGGGCTGATGGTACTGATCTCTAAAAATAATTGTGAGGGTTAGAGTACATGTGGAGCCCTCTGGTGGGCTTGGCACATAGATGTTCTTAATAAAAGGACCAAGAGACTGTAGGTGGTATTGTCTCCCCTATATTCTGAGCTCTGTCTCTAGGCTTACAGTTCCTCTTTGTACTTACACATCAGCTCATGTTTATGAAAGAGGTTCTTTCATTCTCTGTCTTATGCACCAGGATTTCACTCTCAGAAACAAGGCAGCTGCTCGGCTCTCCTGCTGCCACATCGTTGGAGAGCTCATGTGACCAGGCCAGTGGGTGTCAGGACAGCCATGTGAGCTGCCCAAAGGTTGTTCAGTACATACAGCTATTACACTGATGGGACCCAGCTGCCAGCCTTTAAAAATCCCAGTAGTGGTCAGCTTACAGCAACTGGATGTGCAAATCTTTTTTTTTTTTTTTTTTTTTCAGTACTGGGGATTGAACCCAGGGGCATTCTACCTCTGAGCTATACCCCCAGTCCTATTTTTTTATTCTTTATTTTGAAACAGGGTGTCACTAAGTTGCAGAGGGCCTCACTAAGTAGCTGAGGCTGGCCACAAACCCAGATCCTCCAGTCTCAGCCTCCCAAGTACTGGAATTATAAGCGTGCACCACTACACCCAGCCTGATTCTTTTCAAGTAAGGACTTAATGAACAGAAAGGGCTATGGGTAGTGAACCCGGGGCAGTATACCTCTGAGCTACACCCCCAACTCTTTTTATATTTTATTTTGAAACATGGTCTGGCTAAGTTGTTGAGGCTGGCCTCGAATCTGCAATCCTCCTATCTTAGCCTCTTAAGTACTAGTGTTATAATCATGTGCCACCATGCCCCGCCATAATGAAGTATCATTTTATGTTAAAGCTGGATAATAGGAAAATTTTGTGTGAAAACTGTTATGGAAAAGGAAAACTAAGGAAAAATGGAAGTATGGACTTGCCACAGAAGGTATGAATGTGAACCAAAGCTTGTGTGTGTATAAAATATATTTGTATTAAACCCAGGGCCTTGTGTGTGCTAAGCATATGCTATGCTACTGAACTAAATCCCTAGTCCCAACATTTTTTTTTTATTATAAATTAACACCTCTTTTTCTAAAGTCAGAACCTAGAAAGATTAAATAACTCTTCAGGTAAATTAGCAATCATTGCTGGGTGGGATAGCACACACCTATAATCCTACTACTTGGGAGGCTGAGTCAGGAGGATCACAGGTTCAAAACCAGAAACTTAGTGCGACTCTCAGCAACTTAGCAAGACTCTGTTTCTCAATAAAAAAATGTAATGCAGTTGGAGTGTAGCTCAGAGGTAGAATATCCCCCACACCAAAAAAAAGTAATAATCTTGATAGCTCTGAGGTTTTATATTCTTAAAGATTTTGCCTAAGAAGTTTTGATTGTGGTTAATATGAAGGTGTCCATACACTTAGCCCTACCCCATTTTCTGACATTATAAACACTTGCTTATTTTCCGAGGCACATGTTTTTCCTTGTTGCCTCTATCAAATGAACTGCTTTAAATAAAAATTATCATCCAATTATAATTTCCCCCTTATTCTGATTTCCTATAGCAGTGTTATGTGATAAGCATGCCATGGGCCAACTCCACCTGAATAACTCAAAACACTGTTAAAATTTCTGCTTCCTAGGCAACAGCCTACATGCAGTGGCACAGAGTTACTAGTTGGCTATCCCAACATTATTGTCCTTGTCAGGGCCAGTGGCTGCTGGCACCGTGGCCCCCAGAGACCTCCAACAAAGAAGCAGCAGAATCTTGTGCCCTCGGCATATCCCAGGAGGAGGACTAGCACTATAATTTCCCACGGTCTATGTGCCCTGATGTTTAGGCACCTTCATAAAAGTGCCTACTTCCTCTGTGGTCAATGGGTGCAACTGTCTGATCAATGGCCGCCTAGAATCCTGCACTCAGTTAACCTTAGTCTAAGGTAAAGTCTTTAAGAGAATGTCTAGAATGTGTCTACAGAGTGTCTCTCTGTGTCTTTATTCAGTTATGGTTACAAAAATCTGCATGTGTTATTTGGGAGGCTGAGACAGGAGGATCGCTACTCTGAGAAGAGCTTCAGCAACTTAGTGAGACCCTGTCTCAGGAAAAAAATAAATAAAAAGGGCTGGAGGTGTGGCACAAAGATAGACTGACCCTGGGTTCAACCCCCAGAACAACAATAAGTAAATAAATAAAATAAAAATCTAAGCCAGGAGCAGTGGCACATGCCTGTAAACCCAGTAGTTGGGAGAGTTAGGAGATTGAGACAGGAGGATTGCAGGATCGTGGGCAGTATCAGCAACTTAGCGAGGTCCTCCACAACTTAGTGAGACCTTGTTTCAAAAAATAAAAATGGAAGCCGGGCGTGGTGGCGCACGCTTGTAATCCCAGCATTCGGGAGGCTGAAACCGGAGGATCTGGGTTCGCGGCCAGCCTCAGCTACCTAGTGAGGCACTCCGCAACTTAGTGAGACTCGGTTTCAAAATAAAGAATAAAAAACAGGGCTGAGCTCGGAGGTAGAACGCCCCTGAGTTCAATCCCCAGTACTGCAAAAAAATAAAAAAATAAAAAAAAATAAAAATGGGAGAGTGTGTAGCTCAAAGATAGAATGCTCCTGGGACCAATTCCCAGTAGCACAGGCGCACCCATGCATGCACACACCTGTGTGCGCGCGCGCATACACACACACACGAGAAAAAATGTACATGTGAAGGAAAATGACATTGACCTACGCACTCATTGCATGGATGTTTCAAAATTAAAATAAAATAAGACTGGTGGTGTCGCTCAGAAACAAGGATGTCCCTGAGTTCAATTTCCAGTACCACAAAAAAATGGATGCTTTTTGTTATATATACTAATTGTAATTTAACTGATTTTGAAAACAAAGAAAAAATGATCAATTGTGATTTTTGAATATTTATGTGGCAACTGGCAGGTAGTGATAACTGATAAACTGTATTTGACTCATTCTTACCTTCCCTTATAGTAATACACTGTTGTTTATGTTTCTGGATTTCTTTTGGGGGGAGGGGGTTGAACTATTGAGGCTAGTGTGGCATATGACTAGTTCAGACAAAAGATAAAAGAAAGAAAATGGTACATGACTGTCATCCTAGTGGCTCAGGAGGCTGAGGCAGGAGGGTCTCAAGTTTGAGACTAGGTTGGGCAACATAGCAGGATCATGTCTCAAAACAACTATAAAAATGTCTGGGAATTCAGCTCCAGTAGTATATCGCTGAGTATATCAGCTCCAGTAGTATATAACACACACACACATGAGAAGACAGACTGTAAGTGGTGGGAGAGGAGCTGAGTCGCTGTAGCAGCAGGTGCCCTTGGAATGTCTGCTAGGCCCTCTTGCCTAACTCCCAAAATTTCATTCTAGGTTTTTCAAAATATTTTCATCATAACACTGGTTCCCTTTTATGCTCATTGTGTGTGTGTGTGTGTGTGTGTGTGTGTGTGTGTGTGTGTGTGTGTATGGTAGTGCACATTGAACTCAAGGGCATTCTACCTTCGAGCTATACCCCCAAACCCAATTTTATTTTTTACTCTGAAACAAGATTTCACTAAGTTGCTGAGGCTGTCTAAAACCTGCAATCTTCCTATCTCAGCCTCCCAAATAGTGGGATTATGAGCATGTGCCACTGTAACTGACTTTATACTCCCTTTTTAACAATTGCAGACCCCTGCTACAGTCCCATCTGTCACAGTCACAGTCGTCTGGACATCTTTTTGTCTTCTGAAGTTCTAGTACCTCTTCTTTTCTTCTTATGTAAAATCTGGATCTTGGGAGAATCTGGATGTGGATCTGGATCTCAGTAGTGAGACTCTCATCTACCTAGTGAGAGCCTGTTTCAAAATAAAAATAAATAGGGCTGGGGGTGTAGCTTGGAGGTAGAATACCTTTGAATTCATTCTCCAGAACCAGAAAAAAAAAAACAAATTAAACAAATAAATAAATAAGTAAATTAGTATATAAATAAATAAATATCTGAATGCCCAATTCTGTGTTGTTTCAATTTTCTCACTGGATCTACTCTGAGTGATTAACACTTCTATCAGCAACAATCAGCATTTCAGTACTTCTTTCAGCTGAAGAGCGTCCTACTGTATTGGTAAACCACATTTTGTGTATGCATCCATCCACTGATGACGTCTGTAGCGATGGTCAACAGTATTGGCGATGGTCGACAAGGCCCTTGTGTCCAGGCCCCTGTTTGAGTATCTGTTCTCAGCTTGTCTGGAGATCCACCCCAGAGTGGAGTTGTGAGATCATATGGTGATTCTGTGTTTAACTTGTTGGGGAGCACCACACTGTTTTTCACAGCAGCTGCACCATTTTTTTTTTTTTTCGGTACTGGGAATTGAACTCAGGGGCATTCTACCTCTGAGCTCTATCCCCAGCCCTATTTTTTATTCTTTATTTTGAAACCGGGTCTTACTAAGTTGTGGAGTGCCTCACTAGGTAGCGGAGGCTGTCTGTGAACCCGGATCCTCCGGTCTCAGCCTCCTGAATGAGCTGCACCATTTCACATCAACAATAGACATGTCCAGAGAGCTTCCTTTTTCTCCAATCCTTGCCAACACTTATTGTTTTCCATGTTTTTTATTAGAGCCATCATCACTGCTGTGAAGGGATTCTCATCTTTGGTTTATTTTTGAGTGTGTGTGTGTGGTCCTGGGGCTTGAAGCCAGGGGCATTTAATCTCCAAGTTATACCCCCAGACCACTCCCCTTTCTTTGAAACATGGTGTCACTAGGTTGCTGACAGTTTTTCTATGTTGTTGAGTCTGGTCTCAAACATGCTGGTTCTCCTGTCTCGACCTCCCAATTACTGGGATTACAGGCACATGCCACCATGCTTGGCTCATTGTGGTTTTGATTTGCATTCCTGCATCAAGATTGTAGGCTACTTGCAAAGAATTTACCCACTCTGATGTTGCAGATCAGTTCATTGTTGTTCTTATATTACCTGTTATAAAATTTTTAAGTTTTTTAACATATGGTTGATTTCCCAAACAAGTTACTAGTCTTTTTTATTAACAGATTTGGAAAGTATCTTATGTCATAATAAAATTATGTGGAGGTATTTTGCTGAGATATTCATGCATTAGCAGATACTGTATGTGCATGGTACTGGAGATTGAGTCAATCAGTCAGTCAGTCAATCAATCATCATCATCATCTATCTCTATGATCTATCTATTATATCTATCTATCTATCTATCTAT
Source organism: Graphiurus murinus (assembly GCA_004027655.1). Classification (NCBI taxonomy): domain Eukaryota; kingdom Metazoa; phylum Chordata; class Mammalia; order Rodentia; family Gliridae; genus Graphiurus; species Graphiurus murinus. The sequence continues at coordinate 7,068 of PVLC010034339.1, forward strand.
CTATCTATCATCTATCTAATCTATCATCATCATCTATCTATATTTCTGAGCTACACTCCAGAAAGTTTTAACTTTCCATTCTGAATCAAGTTCTTGCTAAGTTATTGCATACTGGCCTCAACCTGTAATCCTCCTGTCTAAGCCTCCCAAATATCAAGATCAGGATTACAGGTTGGCATCCCCACCTCTGGCACTGGCATCTATTTTGTTTTGGTTTTGTGGTTGAAACCCAGGGGTATTCTATCTCCAAGCTACATACCACACAGCCCAATATCATTTTTAATTTGGAAACGGGGTCTCCCTAAGTTACTCATGGTCTTGTTAAGTTCTGAGGCTGACTTTGCACCTGCAATCCTCCTGTCTCAGCCTCCCAAGTACTGAGATTATAGACATGTGCCAGTTTGTATGGCTTATTGGAAGCTATATTTGTGTTTCTTCCTAAAACTTAATTTTATAACCTGGCGGGATGTATCAGCATATCTCTCTGATCATGTCACCTGTCCTGAAGGAGGCAGCATTTTGTATTCAGAATAGCATCTATTCATACATGTGGTTGCACATGTTAACTTAAACTTAAGTTCTACCCATTTGGTCACAGGTCTGAGAATTGATCTCCATAAATGCCTTGCAATTTTTTAAATTCCTGAGCTGGTAAATGTGTTAGTAAACTTTCTATTACTGGTAGTAAGTAAGGTAAATATTCAAATGGAGAAAAGGTTGCTGCACTGCGCTGGGGCCTGTGGGGCAGCAGGCTGGTGTGGAGGGTGTGGAGGAAGAAAAGAGGAAGGTGCTGGGGTCCCGCTATCTGTTTCAAGGGCTCACCCTCAGTGCACAAAGTGTTCCAACTGAGCTGCACTTTGTACAAAGGTAGCACCACTACATAGAAGCACCATGCTAGGGAGCAAGACTTCAACACGTGGGCTTCAGAGGAGTTTCTGGATCTAAACTACCTCAATAATGGTCTCTGGTTTACTGGGCATTATAACCCCTGCCTGTAAATTAGTACTTGGGGTACTGTGACAGAAGGATCATGGGTTCAAAGCCAATCTTATCAATGTAGTGAGGATCTGAGCTACTTAGTAAGACCCTGTTTTCAAATAAAATAAAAAATGGGGCTGTGGGTGGAGATTGGAGGTAGAAATTTCCTGGGTTCAGTTCCTACTAACACGCACACACGAACACTCTTAACAAGAATAACAACAAAAGACTCTAGTTCCCTCCATGTATAAATTTTCTCTTCTTGGATTATCTAAATAATTAGCTCCTCCATCCCACCTCCTATCTCTATGCTGTGATCTAATTGGTTCTCTTAGGTAGGGACCTGGGGTAGACATAACTCAGGGCAGGTGACTCTCAGCAGGGCCTGTGAACCTGCCAGGGGGGCTAACAGTCCAAACAGAAAAAAGACCATTTATCTGGTGTGGCCTGGTCAAGATCTCTTTGTCCTTGCTGGGTACAAAAGACCTATGACTATCTCAATACATCCCTTTTTGATCATCAAGATAATTCTGGTTCTTAGTAAATGGCTCAAGTATACACATATTTGACAAGTTCCTAGTTCTCAAAAACTGATGTTTTCTGTCAACTCATTCAGATCTAGAGATGTAAAACAATAGAGTCACAGAGTAGGGTATGCTTGGCTAGAGGATTTGGGGAGTTTCCTCCATACACTATCCATACTATTGATTGATTGATTGTGTATTAGAAATAAGCAATCTACCTGTGAGCTACACCCTAGTTCTGTTTGTGTTGTGTGTGTGTGTGTGTAATTTTTTTTTTTGAAGGATCACATTAAGTTACAGTGAGCTGGCATCCAACTTGTGATGCTCCTCCTATCTCAACCACTCAGTGAGATGATCACGTCATTTCTTTCTAGGATGCTATCACATCAGTCTTTGAAATCCCCATAGCTTTTCTACTACTCTAAAAGAGCAGCAAACCTTGAATTAAGTAGTCAACCTATTCACAGGTAACACCACCAGCTTCCCACCTGTGACTCAATGTTGAGAAGAAGCAAATAAAGTCTCCTTTAGCACCCTTTTGCATTTCCCCAAGTTTTTCTGTTTTTATAAGATCACAGAAGGGTAAGCCCTCTCAAGGTCCGAGACTTGGACTGACCAGAGGACAATCCAGAGTGAGTGGGCAGCCCCAGCAAGGCGAAGCCTGCTAGGGGAACACATGTGCTACTTGCTTGGAAGTCTCCTGTTCACACAGGCCCAAGTCTGATGGAGGGGTTGTCACCACCAGGAGGACTAGGGGCTGGATCACAGCATGCCAGGCCCGCCTCAACCCCACCTTGCAGGCCAAATGTACCTCACTCCCCTCTACCCTCAGTCCTCCATGTTTCTATAAGTAATGATTTGCTTTCTCTAGGATCTCTCCTGCATTCTTCAACCACATACTTCCCAATCTGAAAGTATCATAGTGGAAAGTAAATTTAACCCTGACCTTGATCCTGTTGAGTTATAATTTACGAGGTTGGTCCAAGTTCTTAGACTTTGGTGTTCCTCTAAGAGACCGTTATGGTAGAAGGCTGGTATTGACACAGCCACCTGTGGGGTCTGTCACAGATTCCCCTGGGCCCAGGATATCCTTGGGGTCTCTCCTCAATGGGAAAGCCATGGCCTTTACAGAAGCAACAGGATGCTCTGCCCATCTAGAGCTCCAGTTTACATCCATGGTGCTTCCAACGATCAGGATTAGATTCATCCTCTTAGAGCAAGACTAAGGTCACACTCTCTCCTAGTGAACAGGCTCTAAGTGCAGCCACATGCCACATGACTCCATGTCAGTCAATGATGAACCACATGTTCAGTGGTGATCCCACAAGTTCATCTTGCCTAGTGACATAGGTGCCATTTAGCTCTGTACACATGTAAGACATACAAGGTACCTAGCATTTTCAAATTCATTGGTACAGAAAGTAGATTGGTGGTTATGAGGGGCTCTGCAGCGAATGGGGAGTTGGTGTTTAGCAGGTGCAGAGTTTCTCATTAGGATGATGAAAAAGTTCTGGAGAAGGATGTTGGTGGTGGTGCTTGCCTAAGAGTAATGCAGCCATGTGCCATGTGAGGACATTTCAGCCAATGATGGACCAATGGACCACGCACACACCATGGTTCCATAAGATGGTATCACCTAATGACAGTCATTTTGGTAGGGATAAGTACACAGATGAGGTTTGGACAGTGACAATGTTGACTCAGGACATGCTGTGAGCATGACTGTACTTAATTTAACTAAATTGTACAAATTTAAATGGGTAAAATTTAAATGTTCTGTACGTGTAACCCCAAGTTTTAAGCAAAAATCCAACTGAACAAACACAAAGCAAAACAAGCAAACAAAATTATGACTTGGCTGTCAAGGTAGAAAGAAAGCAGAGACCTGAGGCACAAGGTTTCAAGTAGTTAGCTGATCACACAGAGTGCTGAGAATTAGATTACTTTCTTCATTAGATCCCAGGCCACTTCCATATTCTCAGCCAGATTCTGTCTGGAACAGAAGATATTTCCATTCATCCATTTTTAGTAGGTGTGCAACTGGATCCCAACATGATAATATATTTCACTTTGAAACAGGGTCTCACTAAGTTGCTGAGGGCCTCATTAAGCAATTCACAATGGCTGTGAACCTACAGGCATGCATCGCATGGCCTGTATCCATTCATTCTTTTGTACATGCAAGGATTTCTTCATAGGAAACACAAACTCTAGTGAAATTTGTGAGTCAAGAGCCATACCTGTGTCCCAAAATGTCACCATACCTGGCTGATTAAAGATTCTTAATGGAATTCAGAGTCATATTTTAGGTGATCCATAAACTCCCTGCTATTGGAGACACTATTTCAACAGTGTGCAAGCAACTGTACCTTTTCTGTGAATTTTGGTCTGCTTGATGTCTCCTGGACTCAAAGATGCCTAACGGCAAAGGATGTACCCAAATGAAAAGGTTCCTGAAGACAGTGAGGACCTGGGACATTCAGCCAAATAGCTTTCTCAAATTCAGTGTTTTCATTTATCTTTTCACCTATCAAGTCAGTGTACCTGGGGTCTTTTGTACATGCTTATTGCTATCTCATGAAGTCTTATTTCTGTTCTCCCTAAATTATTTTTACCAGACTCCTCCCCCTCATGTCAGACTGATCTCTCAATTGGGAATGCACACAGTGGAGGAAAATACATATTTCAAGATGAAAGCAGAGAGAACATGGCATCCACTGGAGAGAAGGGAAAGAGGGAGCCAGAGATCATGAGGTGAGTTTGGGATGGTGGACAAGATTGGGTCAGTGGCAAGACATACCACCTCCCCAGGGTCTCCAGGATAAGTGTACACATTAGGCTGGCAGTTACCTGTTTTCCTTCAAACTGGTTGTTGGGTTGGAATGACTATGACATCAGAGGGTTCCAGCCTCCTGATTGGAAGAACCAAATTCTGTCCGTGCCCAGCAAGGCACTGGGCAACGGCTTCTTCTCAGAGCTCTTCCGCATTGCTGGCTTCTCCGTAGTCTGGAGAGGAGACAACGAACTTGTGTTCAACCAGATTTCAGGAGAAGCCTTTGGAAAGATAAGATTTTCAGATTTGAGAAGGGAATTAAGAGTTTGAGAGAACTCATGGCCACTAATCAACCATCCTCCCAGTCTGAGGTCCAGTGTCCTGAGATTAGCTCCTCAGGGTGCTGGCTGGATGTGGAGGTGGATGAGGAAATCCCAGGACCATCAGGTGAGGAGACTGGAGCCAAAAGAGATTTCCAAGAGGGATTATTAAGGAGGGAGGGGTACAGAGAAAACAAGGAGGGACAGGGGAAGGCAGGTTTTGGAGGAGAGGACAGCGTGGGGACACGGATGTTCAGGTAGATGGGACATCAATATAGGAAGAAGTCAGGTAGGGAGATGAGATAGAAGGACAGGAAACAAGAAGAGAGGATTCTGAGAGAGCTCCCCCCCTCCCCATGAGAGAAAGTCTGTATAATGAGGAAAAGTGAGAGGAAGAGAGATGAGCCACTGGCAAGGAGAATCAAGGACAGATGTACATCACAGAGTGGAAAGATGGAAGACAGACATGAGGATGGCAGTGGTTGAAGAGGATTGGGTTTGGTCTCAGGGGTGGCTCAGGCTTAGATGGTCAAAGGCTGAATTCCAAAGACTTCACTCAGCTTTCTTTACTCAGCCCCTAGGGTGGAACACAGCCACCCATTTCACTTCTCTGGCCAGAAGAGAAAGAGGGAATGGTCGTCAGATTCTGAGGAGGACCTGGAGGAGGATACACCAGGCATCTTTGATTTAATCCCATGGGGAGATCCCAGTCGCTCACCTCAGTATTATGACCAGGACAGAGACTGGGACTGCTCCTCAGATTCGCAGAAGCAACTACCAGGATTGCCAGACTCAGCCCTGGGGGTGGTCACCAGCCCCTCACCTCAGTCCTCTGAAAAGAACTCAGACTGGGAATGGTGTTCAGATTCCCAGGAGGAAAGGGAGGAGGATCTGTCAGGATTGGAAGATTCACTTCTAGGGGTAGAACCCAACTCCCCACCTCAGTCTGGAACCCAGAAGAGAGACAGTGAACAGACAACAGATCCCCAAGAGGAGCTACCAGGATTGGCTGACTGGGTCCCCAGTGTAGAAACCTGCTCCCCTCCTCAGTCCCCCTCAAAGAAAAGGAAGAGGGAATTGTCAACAGATCCACAGGAGGAACAGGCAGAGAAGTTGCCAAGATTGGCCAATTCAATCACAGTGGTAGGACCCAGATCTCCTCTTCAGTCCCCTGCATATAAGAGGCACAGAAATTTGACCTCAGAGCCTCAAGAGGATCAGGAGGACAAACTTCCAGGGTCGGCTGCCTCAATCCTGGCAGATCACAACTCTCCACTTCAGTCCCCTACACAAAAGAGGGCTAGGGAATTGTCAACTGGTTCCCAGGAGGAACAGCCAGGATTGTCTGGGTCAGCTCCAGAGGCAGAAGCCAGAATCTCACCTCAGTCCCAGGCACAGAAGAGAAAGAGAGAGTCCTCCTCCGAATCTGAGGAAGAGCAGGAACAGGAAGCAGCAGACATGGACCCTGAGCCACAGCACCCCTCCTGGACCCTGGACACACAGTATGAGCTCAAGAAGACACCAAAGAGAAAGCGAGTGTCCTTGGTGCTTCCTGAGCATCATGAGGTCTTCACCAGGCTGCTTGGTAGGGAGACACCCCAGACAGTGCCTTCTAATCCTGTTCCTTAGACACTGAAGACACTAACAATCATGTCACTGTCCCAGTGGAACACATGTCCTGCTAGCCCTGAGTTCTCTGTTTCTGGAGGATTCAGGATCCATCCCTCTTGGGAGACACTTAGATGACAGAGGCCCAGACTAGACAGAATAGTTTCCATGTGGGGTCACAGTCTTGCTTCCAACTCTCCCCTGTGATACTGAGTCCTTTTGACTTCTCTGGATCTAAACATCTTCATCCCTGATGGGGTACAGGGCCATGTACATACATTGAGTTGACTATTGACAAGAAAATGACCCGATTTACCACCTGAGTTGCCACATGACATCTGAGGTGCTGCTTTCCTGGACAATGAAGGGGCTCCAGGGTTTATTTCAAGGTCTTAATCATGGGGATGTGGGCTAACTCCCAATCCCTCAGTCTCTTTCTCTTGTTTGGATCTCAGAACACAGCCCATGTCCCTCATCTGGAGCACATTCTTTCTGTCCTCTTCCCATCTGGGTCCCAACTCTGCAACTAGTGCAGGGCAAGTAGGTTCTCCTCTCACTCTCTCTTGCTCTCAAGGCAACCCCATTCAGGGGTTCCATCTCACCTGTGTGCTCTGTTCACAGAGGATCCCATCATCAAAAGATTCCTCGCCTGTGACAAGGAGCTGAGGGTGTCAGACAAGGTGAGCTGGGTGTGCACTGCGTAGCGCCCCTACTGCAGCCCAGCATGGCCGGGAGGGCTCTCCAACCCCAGCCTCCTTCCTTCTCCCTACAAGCAGCTGCAAGGTGACACTCCCAGGGTCCTGGCCCCTGTGTCACTTGTCAGGTTATCCCTTTGTGATACTAATAGATTCTTACTGAGGAGACAGAGGCACCCTGCCTTGACTTGGGATCCTTTGGGACCTGAGCCCTAGGCCACACACTTGCCATCTGTGTGCTCTTTGCTTGTTGCCCCCCTGAGGTTCCCGGCTCCCTCCTCTCAGCTCTCTGGGACCCTCTTTGCTCCATCTGACCAAAGACCCTCCTGACCCAGCCATCCTAAAAGTACTCCCTCAAAAGACCATCTGGTTGAGATGGCCATCCAGGGTGCAGCACGGATGCCCCTTACGCTGGCTTCTCTAACAAACATTCAATTTTGACTCTCTGGCCCTTCTACACAGAACAAGCCACCCTATATGGTAGGTCTCTTTTCTGAGCTACATCCCTTGCTCCAACCTCCCTTCCCCCACTCCCTACTTTCTCCTCTGCCAAGGTTTGACCTCTCTTTGTATTGTGTTCCCCTCTCTCCACCAGTACCTCCTGTCTATGGTCATAGCTTATTTCAGCCGTGCTGGCCTCTTCTCCTGGCAATACCAGCGAATACATTTCTTTCTGGCTCTGTGAGTATTGGGCCTTGTCTCCTCAGTCAATATTTAATACTGGGGAGATTGGGAGGGAGTGGTGGGAATGCATTTCTTTTTTCTTTTTCATTTTTTGGGGGGTTCTGGGGATTAAATATTGGAGCATTCTACTTCCGAGCTACACTTCAACCTTTTTTTTTTTTTTTTTTTTTTTTTAACCATATCACAGTAAGTTTCTGAGAGCCTCACTAAGTTGTTGAGGCTGGTTGGAAGTCGGGATTCTCTGGTATTAGGCTCTAAAGTACTGGGATAAACCAGGCATGGTGGTGCATGCTTTTAATCTCAGCACTTGGGAGTCTGAGACCAGAGGATCCGGGTTCATGATCAGACTCAGCTACTAGGAAGGCCCTCCATAAGTTAGCGAGGCCCTCCACAAATTAGCGAGACCCTGTTTCAAAAAATACAGATTAAAAAATAGGGTTGGGCGTGTAGCTCAGAGGTAGAATGCCCCTTGGTTCAGCCTCCACTACCACCAAAAAAAAAAAAAAAAGAAAGAAAGAAGAGTACTGAGATTATAGGTGTGAGCCACAATGCCTGGCTCCATGCATTCTTAAAACACTCAGCTCAATTCTATTCATTTTGCTAGTGTTTACATCATAACATTGAGTCTGTGAGGTAATAATCCCTGTTATTTGACTATAAGTAAATCATTCATTCATTAAAAATAAGCCTTAAAAAACAGTACTCCCTGTAACACGACTTAGAAGCCATGGCAAGAGATGTCTCAGATATTCTTGTTGAATTAATGCACCATATGAACCAAGCCCTCTCTTACACATTTGGCAGGAGAGAGAAGATTAGGGAAATAAATTAGGCTCAGGTCCTTCCCTCAGGGTGCTGACACTGTGATGGGGGAGTCGGATGTGTGCATATGGAAGAGGGTGCGGGTGGAGATGGGGAATTTGTGATGTCACTGCACTGTGTGAGGGTGGCAGGAGACAGAGTCAGGCTCTGCAGGTGCATTTCATCTTTATCAACACCCCATGAGAGGGGCATCTAAAGAGGATTCTGTCCAGCAGAGGCCTGTGGTCAAGGCCTGGTCCTCCATGACCCTGGACAGGGCTCATACTGTCCTGTAAAGATATGATCTGCCTGTCTTCCTTTTTGGAAACTGACCCCAAGTGCACATGCTTCCTGGTGTGACCATCATGAGTCACTTGATTTCTTTCTCCAGCTACATCGCCAGTGACATGGAGGAGGACAACCAGGCTCCGAAACAAGTCATTTTTTCATTCCTCTATGGGAAGAGCTACGCCCAGCGCCCCTTGTTCCACAGACTGCGCTTGCAATTAATCAAGTCCATGCGCTGGAATCTTCGAGTTTCCCGGGAAGAGTGTGAGGAGGTGGGAGGCCTGTGGGGACTTTGTGGTTGGAGGGATGGGCTGGATTACAGAGGCAGGGACATGGGGCAGCTGGGGGATCTGGGGATGAGAGAGAACTGGAGGCTGCACAGGGACAGAGAGAGGGTCTTCCTGGACAGCCATCATCTTTTCCGGGGCTGTTTTTCTTTGCAGATCCAAGCTTATGATCCAGGGCTCTGGGTGTGGAGCCGAGATCGCACCCTCCTTCCTAGATCTCCAGGGATCATGGAGGCCTGAGGTCTTCATCCCACAGGAAGGTATGAACGTGGCTAGAGGTGCAGATGTGAAGTAAGTAGAAAGGACCAAGGTGTGCATTGAGTCCAAGCCTCCATTCTCTAAGTGTGCTTTCACCCACCAGTTGAAGCACCTGATATTCTTGTGATAGAACATAGCCCTATGACTTACTTTGGATTTATTAAAATTTTTTGGAGTGGGAGTTAGTAATTTCTAAGGGTCAAAACAATATAATGAGCGGGGCGTGGTGGTGCACGCTTGTAATCCCAGCATTCGGGAGGCTGAGACCGGAGGATCCGGGTTCGAGGCCAGCCTCAGCTACCTAGTGAGGCACTCCCCAACTTAGTGAGACCCGGTTTCAAAATAAAGAATAAAAAATAGGGCTGGGGGTATAGCTCGGAGGTAGAAGGCCCCTGAGTTCAATCCCCAGTACCGCAAAAAACAAAACAAAACAAAACAAAAAACAATATAATGGGCCGGGCGTGGTGGCGCACGCTTGTAATCCCCGCATTCGGGAGGCTGAGACCGGAGGATCCGGGTTCGCGGCCAGCCTCAGCTACCTAGTGAGGCACTCCGCAACTTAGTGAGACTCGGTTTCAAAATAAAGAATAAAAAATAGGGCTGGGGGTATAGCTCGGAGGTAGAATGCCCCTGAGTTCAATCCCCAGTACCGCAAAAAAAAAAAAAAAAAAAAAAAAAAA
>PVLC010034340.1:0-16823 GCA_004027655.1 Graphiurus murinus
AATCCTACCTAGCCAGCTGATGTAGGAAACCTTACTCTAGGAGTAGAGCTCCTGACTTTTGTCTCACCTTCAAATAAGCCAGCTGGACCTTTGGGACAGTATGCCTAGAGTGAGAACTTTGGACTATAATCTAGGGTTCTCTTCCAGAAGTTCTCCATCCTGAAAATCCTTTCCTCCAGTTATTTCTTCTGATAGGACAGAAGGAAACTGATTTTTAGAAAACCTCAACTGCAGAGCCAGGCGTGGTGGCGCTCTCTTGTAATCCCAGCATTCGGGAGGCTGAGACTGGAGGATTCGGGTTCGAGGCCAGCCTCAGCTACCTGGTGAGGCACTCCATAACTTAGTGAGACTCGGTTTCAAAATAAAGAATAAAAAATAGGCCTGGCGAGCCAGGCGTGGTGGCGCACGCTTGTAATCCCAGCATTCAGGAGGCTGAGACCGGAGGATCCGGGTTCGAGGCCAGCCTCAGCTACCTAGTGAGACACTCCGCAACTTAGTGAGACTCGGTTTCAAAATAAAGAATAAAAAATAGGGCTAGGGGTATAGCTCAGAGGTAGAATGCCCCTGAGTTCAATCCCCAGTACTGCAAAGAAAAAAAAAAAATAGGCCTGGGGGTATAGCTTGGAGGTAGAATGCCCCTGAGTTCAATCGCCAGTACCGCAAAAAAAAAAAAAGCCTCAACTGCTTAATTAAATTGTAACATATAACTCTTGTAGATTTTCATTGTCTATACCTAACACTTTGTCTCTTCACACTTGCTTTTCTATTTTTTAACAGTCACTGAGATATAATTCACTCAATTTATCCATTTAAAGTATACATTCAGTTGTTAGTATACTCAGAGTTGTATAGCCATCACCACAATCTAATTTTAGAACATTTTCATCCCCTCCTCCCAAAAAGAAGCAGTCACTCCACTACCACCTCTCCTCCATGCACCCTAAAAACCCTCAGTCTACCTTCCACATCTGTTCATTTGATTATTCTGAACATTCTATATAAGTAGAATCATAAAAGCCAGGTATGCTTTTACATGCCTTTTTTTTTTTTTTTTTTTCTGTTCTGGGGATGGAACCTGAGGGCTTTCTACCTCCAAACTACAGCCCCAGCCCTATTTTTTATTCTTTATTTTGAAACAGGGTCTCACTAAGTTGCAGATGGCCTCACTAAGCAGCTGAGGCTGGCCACAAACCCAGATCCTCCAGTCTTAGCCTCCCAAATGCTGGAATTACAAGCATGTGCCACCATGCCCGGCTGCTTTTACATGCTTTTAATCCCATTAGAGAGGCTGAGACAGGTGGTTCACAAGTTTGAGGCCAACCTCAGCAATTTAGTAAAGCCATTAGCACCTTCATGGGGCCCTGTTTCGAAATAAAAAATAAAATAGGACCAGGAATGTAGCTCAGAGGCAGAATGCCCCTGGGTTCAATCCCTAGCACCATAAATAAATAAATAAATAAATAAATAAATAAATAAATAGCATCTTGAGGTAGCCTCCTTTCACTTAGCATGTTTTTGTTTGGTTTTTTTTTTTTGTGGTGCTGGGGTCATTCTACCTCCAAACTATATCCCTAATCCTTTTTATTTTTTGTTTTGAAATAGGGTCTCACTAAATTGCTGAGGCTGGTCTCAAACCTGTGATCCTCCTATCTCAGCCTCCTAAGTACTAGGATTACAAGGTGTATACCATACACCTGGCCTGCACACCTCATTTTCAAAATGCCCTCACTGCTACCTTTGATGGGCTGAGAAGCACAGCCAGTGCTGCTTCTGCCCAGCAGATCTCGCCAACAGAGCTCTCATCAACACGCACTGTTGTGCAAAACTGAGATTGGTCTCAAGTGTACCTTTCATAGCACAGTTACAAATTTTAATGTAGCATAGACAAAATGCAAATATGTAAATATGCAGCCTACCATTCTTTTTCCTTTTAAAACAAAGTCAATAATCATATTTAATATCTGTGTCAGTCCCTCAGGGACCCAGAACTTTCCTTTACAAATCACTAGGGTAGGAGAAATCCTCTCTGTTGATATTAGATTGCAGAGTAATTATCCTTTGCTTTGTAAATTTCACCAGGAGATCTCCAGCAGCATCTCCAAGCAATGTTCATACTGCTCCGCCCAGAAGACACCATCAGGCTGGTAAGTTTGTGATACCATCATAACTCTTCCTTGAAAGACTGTCAAAATAGCCAACATTTAACAGCCATGGGGGGGGGGGTCCACCTTCAAACTATAACCCCAGCCCTGTATTATTTAAAGAGAATCTTGCTAATTTGCTGAGGCTGTCCTCAAACCTGGGATCCTCTGTCTCAGCCTTCCAAGTATTGGGATTACAGGTGTGTACTACTGCACCTAGCTTTGTCTGCGTTTCTTTATATAATTTCCCTTTCTTTAAAAGTGAATAAGGTGAGCCAGGCACAGTGGCACACACCTGTGATCCTGGTACTTAAGAGGTTGACATAAGAGGATCACAAATTTGAGGTCAGCCTCAGCAACTCAGTGAGACTCTTTGTGTGTGTGGTGGGGGCAGGGGTACTGGAGATTAAAACCAGGGGCATTCTGCCTCTGAACTATATCTCCAGTCCTATTTTTTTATTATATTTTTTATTTTGAAACAGAGTCTCACTAAGTTGTGGAGGGCCTCACTAAGTTGCCGAGACTGGCTGCGAACTTGCAATTTTCCTGTCTCAGCCTCACAAGTACTGGGATTACAAGCATGTGTCACCATGCCTGGCAACCCTGTTTCAAAATTTAAAATATAATCAAAATAAAAGAAGCCAGGCATGGTGGTGCATGCTTGTAATCCTAGTACTTGGGAGGCTGAGACAAGAAGGATCGAAGGATACTTACCTGGCAGAGGAGATACCATGATCATGAAGGTGGTTTTCCCAGGGCGAGGCTTATCCATTGCACTCCGGATGCGCTGACCCCTGCAATTTCCCCAAATGTGGGAAACTCGACTGCATAATTTGTGGTAGTGGGGGACTGCGTTCACACTCTCCCCTGTAAAGAAAAAAAAAAGGATCCAAGGTTTGCAGCCAGCCTCAGCAACTTAGTGAGGCCCTCCGCAACTTAGTGAGACCCTGTTTCAAAATAAAAATTAAATTAAAAAATATGGCTAGGGGTATAGTTTAGAGGCAGAATGCCCCTGGTATTCATCCCCAGTAGCACAAAAAAGTGAACACGGTGTGGAGTACAGCATTAATATTCTAAATCGGTGATTCACAAATTTTTATAATAAATCAGAACCACCAAGAGAGCCTTTTTTATTTTTAGAGTGTGTGTGTGTGTGTGTGTGTGTGTGTGTGTGTGTGTGTGTATGTGTTGCTGGAGATTAAACCCAGGGGCATTCTACCTCCAAGCTATACCTCCAGCCCTATTTTATTTTATTTTATTTTATTTTTATTTTTGCAGTACTGAGGATTGAACCCAGGGGCATTCTACCTCTGAGCTACATCACCAGTCCTATTGTTTACTCTCTGTTTTGAAACAGGATCTCACTAAGTTATGGAGGGCCTCACTAAGTAGCTGAGGCTGGCTGCAAACCCAGATTCTCCAGTGTCTCCCAAGTACTGGGATTGCAAGCGTGCACCACCATGCTCGGCTCCTATTTTATTTTTTATTTGAAAACAGGATCATGCTAAGTTGATGAGAGCCTCACTAACTTGCTGAAGCTGTCCTCCAAGCTGTGATCCTCCTGTGTCAGCCTCCATGTACTGGGATTATAGGCATGTGCTACCACACCTAGCTTAGAGAGCCTTTTTTTTTTGTTTTGTTTTGTTTTTTTTTTGCGGTACTGGGGGTTGAACTCAGGGGCATTCTACCTCTGAGCTATACCCCCAGCCCTATTTTTTTTTATTCTTTATTTTGAAACCAAGTCTCACTAAGTTGCAGAGTGCCTCACTAGGTAGCTGAGGCTGGCCGCGAACCTGGATCCTCCGGTCTCAGCCTCCCGAATGCTGGGATTACAAGCGTGCGCCACCACACCCGGCTTAGAGAGCCTTTTAAACCACCAGTTACAGAGCTCCACTTGCAGAGTTTGGTTGGAGGAGGGCAGTGATAATTTGTATTGTGTGTTGGGGGCGGGGGTACTGGGGATGGAACCCTAGGGCCTTCTACCTCTGAGCTATACCCCCAGTCCTATTTTTTATTCTTTATTTTGAAAACAGGGTCTCACTAAATTGCAGATGGCCTCACTAAGTAGCTGAGACTGGCCATGAACCTGTGATCTTCCTATCTCAGCCTCCCAAGTACCAGGATAACAAGCTTGCGCCACCACACCCGGCTTGATAATTTGTATTTTTAACAAGTTTCCAAATGATGCTGATGCTTCTGCTCTAGAAATCACACTTTGAGTGCAGCTCCACTAAAATCAGTAGCACTAGTCACTTTTGTATTCTGGATGCCCAGTAGATATCTTCTGACAGCCTCCAAATATTGACTGGTTTGGTTAAGCTGCAGCTGAAGTTAGTTATTTATTTTATCTTTTTCTCATTGATAACCTTCTGGAGTTTGGTTTGAACCTCTAAGTACTAAAATAGTTTAGCCACGTGAGACTTGGGAGACCATGAAGATGGAGTTAGGAAAACAGAGTTGGCAATTCAATCTGCTCTCTTCCTACTAAAATATGCAGCTGCAGCTGCTGGACATGTATAAAATATAAAATCAGAAAATGTAACCCAAGCGTCTCAATGAATTCAGAGTTCAAATGACAAGCTATTTTATAGTTGTTTTGAATTATTACAAACACATACTCATTATGTTTCAGATTATTGAGTGAGTCATCTTTAAGAAAATGAGTGAATGCATTGTATGATTTGGACAAATTAGCACTTTTCTAACTGAAAGGAGTATTTGTAGACTCAAAGCAAAGGCTTTTGTTTTGAGTTAAATTTAGAATGTTAAAACTCTTATCTGGGGACTTGTACATAAGGTTAAAAGTTTGATAGTCAACTGAGAGTCTGGCATTTATTATTTTTTAAATAAAACCTCATATTTTGTTTAAACATTGAAAATAGATAAAACCAATCTTTTTTCCTCCATGGAAGCTGTGTCCCAAATGCAGGTACTGAGCATTAACTTTAGTACTTGGGAAAACTGTAGCTAGTAAAATAATAAAATAATGTACTCGTACATTATCAAAGACCCATTTAATTAAAAAAAAAAACTGGGAGGGGTGGCACAGTGCTGTAATCTTAGCAACTGGAGAGGCTGAGGTAAGAGGATCAAACATTCAAGGCTGATCTGGATTTTTTTTTTTTTTTTTTTCGGTACTGGGGGTTGAACTCAGGGGCATTCTACCTCCGAGCTATACCCCCAGCCCTATTTTTTATTCTTTATTTTGAAACCGGGTCTTGCTAAGTTGCGGAGTGCCTCACTAGGTAGTTGAGGCTGGCCGCGAACCCGGATCCTCCGATCTCAGCCTCCCGAATGCTGAGATTACTAGCGTGCACCACCACGCCCGGCTGATCTGGATAATTTAATGAGACCCTATCTCAAAATAAAAATAAGAGCCGAGCATGGTGGCGCAAGCTTGTAATCTCAGTACTTGGGAGGCTGAGACCGGAGGATCCGGGTTCTTGGCCAGCCTCAGCTACTTAATGAGGCATTCTGCAACTTAGTGAGACCCTGTTTCAAAGAATAAAAAATAGGACTGGGAGTGTAGCTCAGAGGTAGAATGCCCCTGGGTTCAATCCCCAGTACCACAAAAAAATAAAAATAAGAAGTCCTTGAATGTACATCAGTGGTAGAGCACCCCTGTGTTCAATTCCCAGTTCCACAAACATACGCACAAAAAAAAGACTGGGAAATTAGTAATTTTTAGGACACTTGAAGGAACTTCAGTAATGTTAACTAGAGCTCAGGTCTTATTAAGAATTTAGCAAGAGCTAGCATGGTGATGCACACTTGTAATCCCAGTACTTGAGATACTGAGACAGGAAGATCACAGGTTTGAGGTCAGCCTCAGCTACTTAGTGAGGCCCTCCGCAACTTAGTGAGACCCTGGACCCTGTTTCTTTTTTTTTTTTTTTTTTTGGTGGTGCTGGTGATTGAACCCAGGGGCATTCTACCTCCGAGCTGCACCCCCATCCCTATTTGTTTTATTCCTTATTCTGAAACAGGGCCTCACTAAGTTGCAGAGAGCCTCACTGTGCAGCTGAGGCTGGCCACAAACCTGCAATCCTCCTGTCTCAGCCTAGAATTACAAGCATGTGCTACCATGCCCAGCTAAGACCCTGTTTCAAAATAAAGAATAAACCGCAGGGCTGGGGATGTAGCTCAGAGGTAGAATGTCTCTGGGTTTAATCCCCAGTTCCAAAAAAAAAAAAAAAGGAATTTTTTGGTTTCGGTTTCATAATATATTGCTTTTTTTTCCAAAATGAATTTATTTTTTAGTTGTGTGTGTGTGTGTGTGTGTGTGTGAGATTATGTGTATGTGTGTGTTAATTACTGGAGATTGAACCCAGGGGCACCTCTGGGCTACATCCCCAGCCCTTTTTATTTTTGTTTTGAAACAAGGTCTCCCTAGGTTACTGAGAGTCTCACTATGTTGATGAAACTGTCTTTGAACCTGTGATCCTCCTGTCTCAGCTCCCCAGATAGTGGAATTAATAGGCATGTGCCACCACCCCCAAATTGTAAGGCAAACAATTAAATAAGATATAAAGATGAATTCTGCTGGATGTGGTGGTGCATGTGCCTGTAATCCCAGTACATGAGAGACAGAGACAGGAGGATCACAGTTTCAAAGCCAGCCACAACAACTTAGTGAAGCTTTCAGCAACTTAGCAAGACCCTGTTTCCAAATAAAAAAATAACATAAGTCTGGGAGTTTAAAACCCAGAGGTAGAAGGCCTCTGAGTTCCATCCCCAGTACCACCACCAAAAAAAAAAAATGAATTCACCATATCCAAATATCATTCTGAGCAATTTGGATAAGTGTCCTGCTGACCCCCCCCCTTTTTTTTTTTTTTTGGTGTTTGTATGAGAGAAGAGCAAAAAGAGTACACAAGTTAGTGTGCAAATGAGCACAGTGCTGTTTGGGTTTTTTTTGTTGTTGTTCTGTTTTGTTTTTTTACAAAAATGAGACAAATGCTTTTTTGTAACCTGTTCTTTTCACAATTTATCAGGGATATCTCTCCATGTCAGTAAGTAAATCCTGGGAGCCAGGGGTTGTTTATTTGGTTGTGCTGGGGATTAAACCCAGTGTTCTACCACTGAACTACATCCTCAGCCCTTAAATCATGTTTTTTAATGACTACACAGACTATAAGAAACCTAAGCCTGACATGGTGACACCTGCCTGTAATCCTAGTACTTGGGAGGCTAAGACAGAAGGATCACAGGTTCCAGGCCAGCCTCAGCAACTTAGCAAGATCTTGTTTCAAAATAAAAAAAAAAAGGGATTGGTTGGGGATTTAGCTCAGAGATAGAATGCTCCTGGGTTCAATCTCGAATGCAAAAAGAAAAAAGAAATGGAGACATCCTCAAATACTAACCTATCTCTTCTAAAGACAGTATTCTTTAATTTATTAGTGTCACATCTGAAGTCTATTTTAATCTTAGCAATTGACTTTGCTTTGTTCTTTTGGCTAGAATTTACTATTTACATACTTTTGAAACCTTTCTCTCTGATGAATTGGGTGAGCTGCCTGTCTAGACATTGGGTCTTTATAATGTGACTTCACTAAAGATAAACATTGCATGTAGGGGCATGATGTAAGACTCTTGGGAAAAGAAATTAAAGGCAAAGGTACGCGTAAGCTTAAGGAAGAGCATTTCCTCATATTAGATGATGCTAATCAGAGCTCTTATACCAGATGGGATCTGTGAACTGCTTATACTTAGGTTAAGCCTTTAAATTAGATACTGAAGAAAATTTTAACATCATTGTTTGAATAATGACCTTTAAAAACAGGTTGGGTGCTTATCTTTAGGAATAAACAGAGGCGGGAATAACTTCTTGTACCTACCTCAGTAATAGGATTGCTGGATCCAGTTCACCTGAAATTTGTAATAGGATTCCAAATTTAGGCAATAAGTGGAGTTTCTTGGAATAATTGTCTCAGTTGCTATTGCTGCCAATTTGAAAATTAAGAATATATTTTTGTTTGGACAATTAGAAAGGACTTCAATGGTATCTTTTTCAATGAGAACTTTATTGTGTTTATTACATCTCAGCTGAGCACAGTGGCACATGCTTGTAATCCTAGTACTTGGGAGGCTGAGACCGGAGGATCCAGATTCGTGGTCAGCCTCAGCTACTTAGTGAGGCTCTCCGCAACTTAGTAAGACCCTGTTTCAAAATAAGGAATAAAAAATAGGACTAGGGATGCAGCTCTGAGGTAGAATGCCCCTGGGTTCAATCGCCAGCACCACACACACACAAAAAAAGTGCATCTCAATTGTCTTCTTCTGGTCATTTATTCCTAAGTTTCAGAGACTAAGGAAACATTGGAAATGCAATCCTTTTCCATATTGGGGTATTATATATATATAAACTGCCACTTTAGCTAGTACATTTGTTTTTTTTGTTTGTTTTGCGGTACTGGGGATTGAACTCAGAGGCATTCTACCTCCGAGCTATACCCCCAGCCCTATTTTTTATTCTTTATTTTGAAACCGAGTCTCACTAAGTTGTGGAGTGCCTCACTAGGTAGCTGAGGCTGGCCGCGAACCTGGATCCTCCGGTCTCAGCCTCCCGAATGCTGGGATTACAAGCGTACGCCACCACGCCCGGCTTAGCTAGTACATTTGTAATCCCAGTACTTAGGAGGCTGAGACAGGAGGATTGTACTTTTGAGGACAGCTTCAACAAGTAATGAGACTCCCATCAACCTAGTGAGACCCTGTTTTCAAATAAGAAATAAAATTAGACTGGGGGTATAGCTCAGAGGTAGAATGCCTCTGGGTTCAATCCCAGCACCACAAAAAATAAAATAAAATGCCACTTTAAATTATATTTCTGTGATTAACTTGATAAATCAAATTAGATTATTAGATTTTGCTAATCTTCTTGCCAACAGAGGAATATGAAATAAACCTCAAATAGGCTGGAGGGAGAAATTAGATTTTTCTGTATTCTTATAGCTCCCAGAATTTTGCTTAATTTCTTAACCTTAATCTTGAAGCTTGAAAGGAACTTTAAAGGGTCAGGTCTATCCTCCAATATTTTAGAGTTTTTTCTTTAAAGATTTCATCTCAGCCAAGCATGGTGATGTATGTTTGTAATCCCAGTACTTGGGAGGCCAAGACAGGAGCATCCAGGTTTTTGGCCAGCCTCAACAACTTAGTGAGGCCTTCTGCAACTTAGTGAGACCTTGTTTCAAAATAAAATAGGTCTGGGGATATAATTCAGAGGTAGAATGCCCCTGGGTTCCTCCCCAGTACCACAAAAAGAAAAGAAAAGAAAAAAAAAAGATTTCATCTCATCTTTCAAATTAGAATGTAGGGTGAATTGATGTCATGGCTCCTGAACTCTTGATTAAAAGCTCCTCTTCCTTTTAGTAAGAATTTATTAACTACAGTAGATACTTTTAGAGGCCTGTGATCAAATCCCCAAAACTCTCAGGTGCTATTCTTCTAAGAGATAGTTGCAAAAGTCAACTATACTACCCTGGGGTGAGGGCATGACAACTGGGCCTAGTCAAGGGGGCAGTAGTAGCCTTGGGTGCAATTGGGGGGCATTAAATAAAAATAAGGAGGCACTGAGTAATTTTTTTTCCTGAAAGGGGGGGGCAGTAAGCCAATAAGTTTAAGAATCTATGAAATACATTAAAAATGAGCCAGATGTGGTGGTGCAAGCCTAAAATTCCAGTACTTCGGAGACTGAGACAGGAAGATTACAGGTTCGAGGACAGCTTCAGCAATTTGGTGAGACCCTGTTTCAAAGTAAAAAATAAAAAAAGGGCTGGGCATTTTTCTCAGAGGTAAAATGCCCCTGGGTTCAATCCCCACTACCAAAAAAAAAAGGAATTAGAAAATTGAATAGATCAGATGTGCCCATCGTTCAAGCATAAGTCAGCGTGAGATGGCTGGGTCCTTAACCATGAGTTTTGGGGTCTTCTGTTATAACTGGATTAAGCAAGAGAGTCAAATGTTTGAAATGCGCTTATTTATTATAAATAAATAAGCAGGAGCCACATGTCCTATAATCCCAGTACTTTGGAGGCTGAGACAGGAGGATCACAGGTTCCAGGCTATACTCAGCAGCTTAGCAGGACTCTCAGAAACTTAGCAAGACCCTGTTTAAAATAAAAAACAAAAAGGTTTGGGGGCATAGCTCAAAGGTAGAATGCCCCTGGACTCAATCCCCAGTACCAATAACAGTAATAATAGAGACAACTGTTGTTTGCACTGAGTATCACTTACAAAAAATTCTTGGAGCCCACCTCTAACTTGGCCTTATACCTTGCATTATAGGGAATATTAGGAAGATTTTTTTTTTTATCAGCCTTGACATAGCCAATAAGTTGCGAGTAGTTGGTGTAGAAACCAAAAGTGGTTAGAAGCACAGTTCAGTTGTTCCCAACCCATTTGTATTCGAGTCTTGCCAGAAATTCTCATATCCTTGACAGAAGGTAAAAGAACTTCTAACACATTCAGGAAATGGAACAGTTAGTTTAAAGCTTGCCAAGGCATTCCCAAGTTTAAATACATAATATCTGGGATCTTGTTTACAACAAATTCTAATTTACTGTAGCAGGTTGTTTGGTTAATTTAACATATTTTGGAGTGTTTCTACAGTCAGTGAGTCAGTGCTGCCTCCCAGTCCATCTCATGTACATTAACTACTGTCCACAGCTCTGTGTTCAATGCTTCTCCCAGCCAACTAGGTCTAAGCCTTAGTCAATTTGAGTGTTAGTTCCTCTTAGCTTCTTGTAAGTCAATTTGGTTTTGAGTGCTATATTCTTCATGGAACATAAAATCAGCAGTACAGTTTTCTGTCTTGGGCACCTGGCATCAGAGTGATTAGCGTTAGGTTCTTATGCTGGCTCTCATTAGAAACAAGCTTTCATGTGGCCACCTCTGCGGCTTGTGCTTCCCTAGCTATTCCTAGGAGTATCAAAACAGGGACACAGAGCCTGGTGTGGTAGCACACGCTTGTAATCCCAGTACTTGGGAGGCTGAGACAGGAGAATCACAGGTTTGCGGCCAGACTCAGCTACTTGGTGAAGCCCTCTGCAAGTTAGTGAGACCCTGGGTAGAATGGCCCTGTATTCAATCCCCAGTACTCACAAAAAAAAAAAAAAAAAAAAAAAAAAAACAAGGTCACAAAGATGATGGTGGGAATCTCACCACTGCCTTACTAAACAGGTCATCTGAGCTGTATAATTATGCCTCTTTTTCTCTTTGCTTATCCACCTTGGAATAGTAACAGAGTTAAGGGGAAAGAGAGCAGAAGAGCAGCACTGAAAGAATTCCAAATAGAAATTTCTGACAAATACCTCGAGCCAATTGATGGATCCAGAACTCTTTTTTTTTTTTTTTTTTTTTGCATACTGGGGATTGAACCCAGAGGCATTCTACCTCTGAGCTACACCCCCAATCCTATTTTATTCTTTATCTTGAAACAGGTTCTCACTAAATTGCGAAGGGCCTCACTAAGTATCTGAGGCTGGCCGTGAATCTGGATCCTCTGGTCTCAGCCTCCGAAGTACAGCTTCCAGAACTCTTTTCTGAGATGAGGTGTAAGGGTGTGTGTGTGTGTGTGTGTGTGTGTGTGTGTGTGTGTGTTTTTCCTGGGGTTTGAACCCAGAGGCATTTCTACCTCTGAGCCACACTCCTAGACCATCTTTTTTATGGTCTTGCTAAGTTACAGCAGGCCTCATTAAGTTGCTGAGGCCGGCTACAAACCTGCGATCCTTCTGTCTTAGCCTCCCAAGTACTGGAATTACAAGTATACGCCATCACACTCAGCTTCATTGGAACATTTAAAGACACTCTAGCCGGGTGTGGTGGTACACACTTGTAATCCCAGTACCTGGGAGGCTGATACAGGAGAAACACAGGTTCAAATCCAGCCTTGGCAACTTCTCGAGGCTTTCAGCAACCTAATGAGACCCTGTTTCCAAATAAATAAAATTGGGCTGGGGATGTAGCTTGGAGGTAGAAAGCCTCTGGGTTCAATCCCCAATACCAAAAAAAAAGAAAAAAGACACTGTCATTCACCCAGATACTAAAGTCATAGTAATCACAGTGCCATTATCACACTAATAGTTAATCCTTATTTTCATCTAAGTTCCTGTCTGTATTCAAATATTTTTCTGGATGCCCCTTCAAAATATAAGCAACACCAGTAATCACTGTACTTGGGAGGCTGAGACCGGAGGATCTGGGTTTGCAGCCAGTCTCAGGTACTTAGTGAGGCTCTCTGCAACTTAGTGAGACCCTGTTTCAAAATAAAGAATAAAAAATAGGACTGGAGGTGTAGCTTAGAGGTAGAATACCCCTGGATTCAGTCCCCAGTACTGCAAAAAAAAAAAAAAACAGGTAAGTATTATTATATCTCTCTCCAGTTAATTTAGTAATTTACTCAAGGTTTTATAGTTAGTACATTAGTTGGGATTTGAATTAGGTCTCTTAACTATTGGCTCTGCCCCTCCCTTTGTGTATTTTAAGATGCTAATGAAGCCTGGCATGGTGGCACACACTTGTAATCCCAGCACATGGGAGACTGAGACTGGAAGATCTGAGTTCTTGGCCAGCCTCAGCTACTTAGTGTGGCCCTCCACAATCTAGTGAGACCCTATTTCAAAATAAAGAATAAAAAATAGGACTGGGAATGTAGCTCAGAGGTAGAATGCCCCTGGGTTCAATCCCTAGTTCCACAAAAAAAAAGAAAAAGAAACAAAAGATGCTGATGAAAAAGGGTTAAATGATCTAAAATTTTCTCTCCTGCATTTCTTAATTTCTCTGTTGTCTGTTAATATCCAGGCTGTAAGACTGGAAAGTACTTACCAGAATCGAACGCGCTATATGGTAGTGGTTTCAACTAATGGTAGACAAGACACTGAAGAAAGCATAGTCCTAGGAATGGATTTCTCTTCCAATGACAGGTACGGTACCACCAAAAAGGGGGATGTGAAAACTCCTTTTTCAATAACCTGCTCCAGTTGCCTTTTGAGCTATCACAAAAACATCTGACATGGTTCTACTCTTAAAATTCAACACATAAAACTAGAAAATATTAAAGTGTCTTAGCCAGTGTTAAGATGACAGGCAGACGGACACGTCTAGTGAATGCCTTTAGCTGTGTGTTCCTAGTTTACCACTACTCCTCACCTCTTATCTTTAAGTACTAATGATATAAAATAAATGACTTAAACTTTTATATCCAGGGGAGAAAACTGCTTTTTCTTGCAATCTACTCTATTAACTGAGAAACTGAAATTCTATTTATTTATTTATTTATTTATTTATTTATTTATTTATTTATTTATATTGGGGATTGAAACCTTGGGTATTCTACCTCTGAGCTATACTCTAGGCCTGTTTTATTTTTTATTTGGGAACAGGGTCTCACTAAATTGCCAAGGTCCTCACTAAGTTGCTGAGGCTGGCCATGAACAATCCTCCTGATTCAGCCCCCTAGTACTAGGAGTACAGATATATGCCACCATGCCCGGCTCTTTTTTTTTTTTTTTTTTTTTTTTTTTTTTTTTTTTTTTTTTTTTTTTTTTTTTTGTTGTTTTTTTTGTTTTCTCCCCTTATTCCGCTTGTTTTTTTTTTTTTTTTTTTTGTTCGGTTTTTTTTTTTTTTTTTTTTTTTTTTTTTTGCGGTACTGGAGATTGAACTCAGGGGCATTCTACCTCCGAGCTATACCCCCAGCCCTATTTTTTATTCTTTATTTTGAAACCGAGTCTCACTAAGTTGCGGAGTGCCTCACTAGGTAACTGAGGCTGGCCGTGAACCCGGATCCTCCGGTCTCAGCCTCCCGAATGCTGGGATTACAAGCATGCACCACCACACCCGGCTTGCCCGGCTCTTTTATTTATTTAAATAGCTACAGGTGGCTGGGCATGGTGGCACATGCTGTAATCCTAGCACTTGGGAGGCTGAGACAGGAGGATCACAGGTTCCAGGACAACCTCCGCAAGTAGTGAGACTCATCAACCTAGTGAGACCCTGTTTCCAAATAAAAAATAGGTCTGGAGACATAGCTCGGAGGTAGAATGCCCCTGGATTAAATCCTCAGTACCACAAAAAATAAATAAATTAGAGATAAACCCAAATCAGAGGTCCAAAAATCCTAATGAATATAAACAAGGTAGTTGCTCTTATAGGAAAATAATTACTGAAAGATCTGTTTATTAGGTAACCCCAAAAATTAAAACTGCAGGAGAAAGTTACTAAATGTGTTTGGTGGTTCTGGGGCACACATCATTTGTGGCAGTACACCAGTAGTCCACACCAGTAGTCCTGGGTTCAAAGAGATTCCACTTAAACTCCAGTCTTGTATAATTATTACTCATGACCTTCAACCTTACTTTTACCTAATCATGCCTTCCTTTTTCTTCAAAGTCAAAAGGGAATGCCAGGCACAGTGGCACATGCCTGTAATCCCAGTACTTAGGAGTCTGGGACAGGAGGATTGCAGGTTCAAAGTCAGCCTTAGTAACTTAGCGAAGTCCCTGGGCAACTTAGTGAGACCCTGTTTCAAAATAAAAAATAAAAAGGGCTGAGCCGAGCCGGGCGTGGTGGCGCACGCTTGTAATCCCAGCATTCGGGAGGCTGAGACCAGAGGATCCGGGTTCACGGCCAGCCTCAGCTACCTAGTGAGGCACTCCGCAACTTAGTGAGACTCGGTTTCAAAATAAAAAATAGGACTGGGGGTGTAGCTCGGAGGTAGAATGCCCCTGAGTTCAATCCCCAGTACCGCAAAAAAAAAAAAAAAAAAAAGGGCTGAGCCGGGCGTGGTGGTGCATGCTTGTAATCCCAGCATTCAGGAGGCTGAGACCGGAGGATCCGGGTTCACGGCCAGCCTCAGCTACCTAGTGAGGCACTCCACAACTTAGTGAGACTCGGTTTCAAAATAAAGAATAAAAAATAGGGCTGGGGGTATAGTTCGGAGGTAGAATGCCCCTGAGTTCAATCCCCAGTACCGCAAAAAATAAATAAATAAATAAAATAAAAAGGGCTGGCGACCCCAGCACCAAAAAAAAAAAAATTTTTAAGTTAAAAGTTAAGCTCAAAGGAGATCCTTTTATAAGCATGCAACTTGTGATTTAGCTATACTTCACATCCTATGATTAACACAGAAGTTGCCTCTTTTGTGTCCTTAAGGTTTGCAGCTTTTTTTATTTCCCTGCTTTTTTCTGGAGAAACCTTGGGAAAATCGTGGAATGTGGCTGCTAAGCAGATCTTTACACGCTGAGATAATAAGCCTCAGGAAATCCTGCCAGATGTCTCCAAGCATTGACTTCCTGGTTTAGGACTAGAATGCTACAGTGGAATAGCTAAGGGGTGTGACACAGGCTGGGGGAAGTTAGCCACAAAGAGAAGAGGAGAGTGGAAGTGATTCTAATTGTCCTGATGTTGGGGGTGGGGGGTCACTTTGTCCCTAGAAAATTTCCCAAGCAGTGTTTACCTGAGCTGGTACATTAAAGTCAACTTGAAAATGACTTGCAGGTTGACAGGGATCACAAGGCCAGAGTTGTTAGCTTGTACACCACATATGGCACTTAATTATATGCTTTGAATTTACATAGACTTACAAATCATAGTAACTAAGCTTTCTCTTGTAGTTTTAACTTATGTTATCTAATAAACAGATCTTTCAGTAACTTGTTTTTTGTCTGTAAGAGCACCTACCTTGTCTATATTCATTAGGATTTTAGAACCTCTGATTTGGCTTTTTCCTCTCTGGATCTGTACTACCTAATGCAGTTACCACAAATTACCTATGTTAGGGACTATTTAAATAAATAAAAAATGAGGCCAGGTGTGGTGGCACATGTCTGTAAGACCAGTACTTAGGAAACTGAGACTGGAGGATCACAGGTTCAAGGCCAGCCACAGCAACTTGGTGAGATCCTGTTTCAAAATAAAATAGGGCTGAGGGTGTACCCCAGAAGTAGACTACCCCTGAGTTCAATCCCCAGTGCAAATAAATAAATGCATAAATAAATAAATAACATAAATAAAATTAAAATGTCAGTTTCTCAGTCATAACTAGCCACATTTCAAGTACTCAGTAGCCTTCCTTTTGTGGCTACTGGCTTCCATCTGGGACAACTCTAGCTCATGCTTCCTTTGTTCATTCTTCCCTGACCTTTTCCTTGAAAACCCCATAAAACAGGAATTGGAACTGCTTAGAAACTTTAATTGAGTCTTCCCCTAGAGACAGAAGGCAGTAACTGCAGAGTCTTCTGACCCCAGCATGTGAGCAGTTGGATGTCTTCACTTTGTCCTAAACTTCACCAGGAAGAATGCTTATGGGGGCCCAGTAATTTATCCTCAGTGAACCACACCTGTCTGTGGTAATAATTTTGCCTGAAGCATATCTGACAAGTGCCACTAACAAAAAGTTTAGTTTATAGAAAACAAAATGTGACATACAAAGCTAGAAACTAGTTTTCATTGTTTGGTAAACTTGGTATTATGAAATTCTCGTACATCTTCTGTTTAAATGAGCCCCTTTGGACAGTAAGAGAAATGCTGCCTGCTTCAGAATAATGGCAATTAGGTAATCTAATCTAATGTCATTTCTAACTCAGTCTCTGTTGAAGGAATTCATATAATTTTGTATCTGTTTCACAGTTAATGCAGATTGTTTATGACAAGTATAAGTAGTTTTTTTTCTTTTCCTTTTTTTTT
>PVLC010034341.1:0-16961 GCA_004027655.1 Graphiurus murinus
AACATTATGTTAAGTGAGATTAGTCAGTCACAAAGAGTTAAGAAGCATATGTTCTCCCTAATATGTGGATGCTAGGGAGAAGATGGGGCATAGGAGGGTCTCCAGATGAAAAGGAGAGATCCTCGATAAGCAAAGAAGTTGATTTAATTGTAGTGGACGCATGGGGCAGAGGGACGCCCTAAAGCACATGATGTACTTATACAATCATAACAAGGTCACTCACTGAAGTGAACCTGAGGGGGAGGGAGGGGGAGCGAATGGGGTGGGAATTGGGGAAGGGGTCAAATGAGAATTGTGTGCAAAGATGTTGTTAACAACTCGTACTTAACAAAGATGTATGCTATATTGCACGAATTAGTACAATAAAAAATTTTTAAAAAATAGGGATGGGAGTGTAACTCAGAGGTAGAATGCCCTGGGTTCAATATCCAGTATCGCAAAGAAAAAAAATCATAAAATAAAATGGTGAAAATAAGTAAAACTAATAATTGTAAAAACAACACATATAGACTCCAAAAATTGCAAGTGAAAGGTTAGGAAAAATGCAATCAAATACTAATAGAAAATATTTATCCTGCCAGGCGTGGTGGAGCACGCTTGTAATCCCAGCATTCGGGAGGCTGAGACCGGAGGATCCGGGTTCGCGGCCAGCCTCAGCTACCTAGTGAGGCACTCCGAAACTTAGTGAGACTCAGTTTCAAAATAAAGAATAAAAAAAATAGGGCTGGGGGTATAGCTCGGAGGTAGAATGCCCCTGAGTTCAATCCCCAGTACCGCAAAAAAAAAAAAAAAAAAAAAAAAAAATATTTATCCAAAAATGTTGCATAGTAATTCCAGCATTCGGGAGGCTGAGACCAGAGGATCCGGGTTAGAGGCCAGCCTCAGCTACCTAGTGAGGCACTCCGCAACTTAGTGAGACTCGGTTTCAAAATAAAGAATAAAAAAAAATAGGGCTGGGGTTGTAGCTCGGAGGTAGAATGCCCCTGAGTTCAATCCCCAGTACTGAAAAAAAAAAAAAATGTTGCATAAGCAGGACATGATGACATATACCTGTAATCCCAGTACTTGGGAGGCTGAGACAGGAGGAGCCTGGGTTGGAGGACAGCCTTAGCAAGTAGTGATACTCTCATCAACCTAGCCAGACCCTGTTTCAAAATAAAAATGAAATAGAGCTGGAGGGTGTAGCTCCGAGGTAGAATGCCCCTGAATTCAATCCCAATACCACAAACACACACACACACACACACACACACACACACACACATACACACACACACACACACATACACAAAAGTTGTTACAGACAAAATAGAATTTATAAAAGAAAGAAAAATATATGAAATTATTAGCAAGAATAAAAGATTCATTGAGTGATAAAAGGAAAGGTTTATCAAGAAGATATAGTTTTAAATGTACATGTGTGACATAACTTTAATGACATAACTTTAAATACATATAAATCAATAGTAGGAGAACTACAATATTAGGGCCCCTTCTCACATTGGTATTCAATTCTTCATTCTTTTGTACTCAGAGACTTCTCTTCTTTTCTCCTGAGTTCAGCTTCCTATGTGAGAAAAGTGTCTTATAATTTAACCAGCATTTCCAGATATTTTATCAGGATAATTTGGGGGAATATCAATACCTGTATATAGTGAAAAACAGAAACTTAATTTTAGTTAGTTATAAATGCTTACATAAAAGACAAAATATAAAGATGTTTGTGTTGATAATAGTCACTCAAATGAAGACATGATCATGCCCAAGGGGGAAATGTATAAAGGAGAGACAGGAAGTAGGGAATGGGCTGGTAGAGGAAAATTATATGTAATGTTGTCTTTATAAGATAGCAGGTGAGTGTGTGGGTGTTTACTTTTCAATTGTCTACATGTTTTGCATGAAAAGACATTTTTTAAACATATAGTAATAAACTAATTCTTTTTCCAGGACCAGCTTTTATCTCTGTCTACACCTCTTCAGTTTTCACACAATGGTTGAATGAGAAGACTTCAGTAATTGGTGGATTGAAAATAATTCTTGAAGAAACTCTGGTGTGTAACACTATATGTAACACTTATCAAAAGGCCTTTTAATGAAAACTATGTCTGCCGGAATTTGTTAGATCAACCCACATATGTTTCTCTTTATTCTCATGTCTTGTTTGCCCATTTCTCTGGCTCTGCATCCTTGAACCCTTAATTATAACTTTCAACCTTTCTTTATTTGCTGAACTCCTTTTATGTATAATTTAATTTTTAAAATATGGCTCTGCTTCTGAAATTATGAGCCGAATCATGTCCTTTCCTAATTTCCTCTACGAACCTTTCTTGCCACCAGTTCAATTCTGCCTAGAATTGATTTCCACACTAAAAAGAAAGCAAAAGTACACACCCATCAACTAACTCTAATAATCTTGCATTTGCTGCCAAGGGGAGAGGGGTAGTTCTCAAGAAGAAACAGTAGTCCCTATTACTTCCCTAGTACTTAAGAACATGGCTATAGAGTCAGATGGAACTGAATTCCTACCCAAATTTTACCATTTCCTGATATCTCTGGAATTACTAAATTTCACACAAGCCTCATTTGTCTCACTTAAAAAGCAGGACTAAAAATCCCTCTGTTACAAAGTTGTCCTAAGAATTATAAAAAGTGAACTATGAAAGTAAGTGCTTAGCCAATATTAACATCAAAGTAAGCACTTATAAAATGATAGCTGAAAATTAAAATAATCATGAAGTTATCAACTGCATTTGTGGTCACATTTTAAAATACAATAACTCTCTTCTGCTAAGCAGTCTGTAAGATTGAGCTAACTTTTCACATAGACTCCAAGTATATACAAAATGTGTCTTTCAGAAGGTTCATTGTTTCTTTCCTTTCCTGAATAGACTATAACCTTTACAAGGACAGCTATTTTTGACACTTTTATTCATTTATTTACTCAAAGCACTTTAATTTCTTTGAAAATTATAAAACCTACCTATTTTTAAAAATTATATTTAGCCAGGCATGGTGACACATACCTGTAGTCCCAGTACTTGAAAAGCTGAGAAAGAAGGATCACAGATTCAAAGCCAGGCTCAGCAACTTAGTGAGACTCTGAGCAACTTAACAAGACCTTATTTCCGAATTAAAAAACAAAATAGGGCTAGGGGTGTAGTTTGGAGGTATAATGCCTGTGGGTTCAATCCCCAGTACCACATAAACACACGCAAAAAAAGTATATCAATATAATAATAAACACTATTAAAATGTTCTAAGTTTTATTTAATCGTCACTCCTTGTTCTCATATAATCATCACAGAAGCCCCATAAACTAGATACTATCATGGACATTTACATATGGAGGAACTTAGCCACAAAAAGTAGTTAATTTGCCCAAAATCTCACATGTAATAGGTGTTGGGATATATTCATTTGTACAACATTTGCTCAAGACTCAAAAAGCTATGAAAATAGAGTTGAAAGCAGCACCCACAATTTATGACAAAAACATCAAACTCTTCATTAAAATTTTAGACAAAAAATGTAGAAAATTCACCTATGTTTTTTTTTGTTATCAACCTGCAAGCTGACCTGAGTGGGTTAATAAAGAAAGTTCTCCTGTTCAGCTCCTGTAGCAATTATCTCTACTTCTACTCTGCTACTTTAATGTTGCCTCAGCTAATTAATCTCCTTAAATATGTTAAGAAGGTCTTTGAATTTAAAAGTCATGGCTCATAATTCTTTGTAGCATCTAGAGCACCTTTTAAAATGGATTATACATAAAATACATACAAATCTTCCAGCCAGTGCATGACAAATAGTAGGTAGTCAATCTATGTTAGCTCCCTGAACCTCCAAATGGGGTGGTAGGAATGAGTTTAAGAATCAAGCAGACAGGTTCAGATGCTCCTTCTCTTACTTCTGCTATGTGACATGAGTCAATGTTATTGGTTTCTTTGAGACTTGGTTATTGTATCAGTTAAAAGTCATAGAAGAATATCAACCTTATTGTTATATGCAGAAAATAAGAATAGTGTGTGAGTAGATACTGAGACATAGTAGGTACTCAATAAGATGATTTATTTTATATGGTCTTGATTCTGGAATATATAGTCAAATCCAAAATCAACAAAGATTCTTGAATCCTTGTGCATACAAAATGTAAAATGCAGATTTCTGTCCTAGTGAAGTCTCAGAACATCCTTAGTAAAGTCCATTAACACTAAAATTGTTTTCTAAATTAAATTCATAATGGATGAAAATAGTTATTGTGACCACTTTTTTGTTGTTGTTGGCAAACTGAAGCTATCTAAGACACATGATAATAAAAAGCTCAGGCAGAAAACAAATGCTTTAAAAAATACTTTAGGAATAAGATATTTGAGAATAGCTTTAAGATGCATAATTTAATGCAATCAGATGAAAAATTCAGCACCAGAAAACATTCCCTAGTGTAATACATCATAAATGGGGAATTTTCTCTGTACGTATATACTTTAATTAGGAGCATTAGGCAGACAGTGTACATAAAAGGTAGTTCTCGAGACTACAAATTCTACAAATAACATCCCACTTGAATAAAAAAAAAAAGTACATATTTGTCAACCTCAATTCCTCCAGGTTAGACCTCCCACAGCGAGGTCACATTTTTGTTTGAAAGAATAAATTGTCTTTGCCAATGAAGTAAGGTCCTAAGGCACTAAGGCTTTTGACCTCTGTTCCCTAGTGCAGATCAAAGACCAGACGCAAAAGCCAGGGAAGATTTGGCTGTAAAAGAAAAATAGAACTTAGGCATTTTATGAAATTTCTTTTCAATAGTTCTTGTGTCAAATGCATCTTTACCCCAGCTCCTGGCATAATTTATAGTAAGATTGTTGCTTCAACATATTCATGAATTTATCTAATTATGTTAAAAATAAACTTCCATACTCACACTATTTAAAATTCAAGTCGAAGACTGAAACTCCTGTTTCACCGAAGGACCAAAGTCAATGAACCTGTCAACACAGTTGATTTGTCACACTGTCTAAACATTTCTCTTCAGTGTCAAATAATTCTGGTGTTCTCTGATTCACCACAGATTCCAATCCTCCCACTTTAAACATACTTCCATAAAGGTAGAAGAGAAAACATTTACATATGGAACTTCTGGTTCAATGTTACTTGAAAATCTCTCTGCTAGCACTCAATAACAAGTGATTTTGCTGCTCACAAATTTGCAGAGGTTGCTATGCAACCACATTGAGAGAAAGGGAGATTTCAAGGCATAGATTATGAGCACATGAATTAAGGTGTTAGGATAAAATTAGTTAAATGTGTATGTGTATGTAGGCAAATACTGTATAAATTATCAGACAGTAATAAGTTGTAAGTATAAAGCAGTTTTTCTGTGAGGAAAAAATGAGCCAGAAGAAGCAGATTTTCTAATTAGAAGCTTACAAAGTTCTCAAAGTTAATTAGGTCTATCGTTTAATTTGATCACTCAAACTGTAGCATAGAAATAAGATACAAAGGAAAGAACAGTGGGTGGACAGATAGAAACTAAATTGGGCACGCAGTTCACACCAGTGTAAGCTTCTTTCTTTTTCTTTCCATTGTGTGCAGGAAAAACAAGAATACATAGGACTGGAGCTTTGAACTGAACCATGTACAATGTTTTTTGTAACACGATAGAATGAACACATGATATGCACTGTGTGTTTGTCAGATTTTCATCACTGTAACAAATACCTGAGATAATCAACTTATAAAGAGAAAAGGTTTATTTTGATTCACAGTTTGGAAGATTCCAGTACATGATTGAGGTAACTCATTGCTTTTAGGTTTCTGTGGGAAAGACAGGACAACATGTTAGCAGTGTGTGGTGAAGCAAAACTATTCACCTCATGGCTGAGAAGCAAAAGAGGGGAAGAGGAAGAGGCTGGGGTCCCACTACCTCCTTCAAGAGCATGCCCTGCAGTGACCTGAAGACCTCCCACTAGGCCAACGACATAAAGGTTCCATTAGCTCTCAATAATGATAACTGGGAAACAAATCTTTAACATAGAGACCTTTAGTGACATTTAAGGTTCCAACTATAGCATATAACCTCCCACTTTTATGCAAACAAAAATTAATAGTATACTAGAAATACAGATATTAACACATATTACCTCACTCTACATGATCTACAAAAGCAAAACAAATGTGCTTAATTGGAATTTTTATTTGCTAATGATATAGCTTCAACTTTGTATCGCCTTTCTCCATAAGACAAACAAGCAAAAAACTATTTTTAAGTCTTTATCACTTGGGAAAATAGTAGCATAAATCTCAGAAGTATGGTTGGACAATTCCATTACCTTTCTCAATGTTCTCCCATTAAACACCACCAGAATCTCACTGTAGCTGGACAGGTACTATTCTCCACAGTGAGGGAGCATGCACATGGTCAATGTGGCACATCTCAGTAAGAGGGTTTTAAGAGCTCCTTTGTGTCCAGCAGCAAATTAAGATGTTACATCCCTAACCTGCATCACCTTAGAATGTGACTTTATTTGGAGATAAGGCCTTTAAAGAGGTAAAGTTAAAATGAGACTACTTGGATGGACTCCATGCCAATTTGACATGTTCTTAGAAGAGGAGGAAATTTGGTCACCCAGAGACATCGGAGATATTTGTGCACAGAGGAAAAAACAGTGCAAACATGACAAGAGAGTGATAACCTGCACAAAAGATAGCGGTTTCTCAAGACACCAATCCTGGTGAAACCCCAATCCTGGGCTTCCAGCTTCCAGAAGTCATGAGAAAATATATTTCTGTTATTTAAGTCACTGTGTCAGGCATTTTGTTATGGAAACACTAAAAAGTAACACAAAGGGTATTACTAATCTATCATAGAATTTTGGCTTTGATTAGATTTTGTGAGGAGTCTAGGAAAGGAGAGACAATTCTGTGTTTGAATAGCTCAGTAAATCTTACCTTACCTATACTGAAGGCAGACAAGAGGCTAAGGCTGAGATTGGTAAAGAAGTATCAATCCCCCCTGTTAGCTAGGAAAGGAAGCTATTTGTTATTTTTGTAAATGGCACAGTGACCTGGTTTGTGTCTGTGTTTAAATACATGATAAAGTGGTCTTGTTTTGTCTCACTCTGTCATATTCTCTGAGTGGCTTTGTCTGATGCTGATATTTGATGAGCTTTCTCATGGACAACAGGAGAACAAGTAGCTGTCAATGCCAGGCCAGCTTCAGTTAATACTGAAGCTTAGAGTGTGAGACACTGGTTCCTCATGCCAAGAGCTACATTTTTTTTTCTTTCTCACCTTTAAATGATTTTGGAATAATTAACTGTTCACTTCGTTGTGAAATTAGGATCTATGCAAGCACTGGACTTGAGATCATTCAGTACTATGTTGGATCTACTAGAGGAGCCATAAAGGTTTACTGCTACATATAGTATGACCTGACTTCATCTATATTGTCCTGGACCTATTTTCTACACACAGTCTTGTCTCAGTTGAATAGCTACATAAATATAAGTGACAAACATACTCCTATTGATTAAATTGCCATGACAGTTGACATTTATTAAGTCCTTATTTTAAAAGAGCTTTACATCATTATCTGTTATTCCTCACAAGAAGAAAGGTATGGATGACCCAAAGAGATCAGATGGCTGATCTGATCTCTGAAAGGCCTTCTGAAAGGCATCTAGTACATGAAGAGTTTAGAATAGTACAAAGCTAACCGAGCATGGTGGCACATGCTTATAATCCCAGTACTTGAGAGGCTGAGACAGGAGGATCTGGGTTTGCAGCCAGTCTCGGCTGCTTAGTGAGGACCTCTGCAACTTAGTGAGACCCTGTTTCAAAATAAAGAGTAAAAAATAGGACTGTGGGTGTAGCTCAGAGGTAGAATGGCCCTGGGTTCAATCCTCAGTACTGCAAAAAAAAAAGAATAGTACAAAGTTTGTATTTATTAAGTGCTATCTACTGTTACTGTCTAAACTATGTTCTTTCAAAATTCATATTTTGAATTCTTATCACCTGGATCCTCAGAATGTGTCTGTATGTATAGAGGAGAACTTTAGAGCAGCAGGTAAGGTAAAATGGTGTGCCCAGGGTGAACTCTGATCTAGTACAGCTAGAGTCCTTATAAGAAAAGAAGATTGATACAGAGACAATACAGACAGAAGAACAACTATATGAGGACACAGCAAGAAACCTGCCAACTCTTGTTTTTGGACTTCTAGCCTCTAGAACTATGAGAAAATAAATTTCTGTTATGTTTTAGGGGTTCATGCTAATTCACCTTGAGTTTGTATCTTTTCTATTAGTGTATTTTACTTTTCTTGCTGTTTTAATGATTAGAGAATAAAACTTGTCATAGATTGAGTGAAAGAAAGCACTTCATTGTTTTCATGTTTTTAGTTACTGAATCAAACTGATTTGATTCAGTAACTGTCCATTTCTTTCCTACAGGTTAGCATTCTTCAAAATATATATATTTTTATAATTCTGTTGTTTAAGCTACCCAGTCTGTGATATATTGTTCTGGTAGCCCTAGCAGCCCAAGACAGTTTCATTTATAAAAGTTAGCCACTACTAGTGACTGAACAATTCCAATGAATTCGTGTTGCCATCTCTTACATGAAGATATTGATGAGATAGTGAAAGAGAATACAAAATACTTTGTTCTATATTTTATTATACTTGACATCTCTTATATTTTTAACTATTGCTCTTTTTCCTCATACTTCTCATATAAGTCTCCCTCTGTTTCACTGATACCATCTTCATTTACACTCACTGTCTCCCATACATTCTAGTTAGTGTGTGATAAAGCCCACATATAGAGAATGAGAGATCAGCTAGAAGGGAACAGGAAAATGATAAAGCAAATAGGTATATAGCAAAGGTAGAAATAAGAGCCCAGCCATGGTAGTTCACTAGGAAAAAAGGTCTGTTTTTGTTTATTTGTTTTATCCTTCCTTTTGAAAATTAGCAAGATGCAGTAGAGAGATTCTTATTAGTCTCAAGAAAACCAGTGCCCAAAACAGGCTTCCAACTATGCACAGCCACTTTAAGACACTCCTCCACTGCAACCAGGACCCTGATTTCTATTCTAGACAGAAAGATTATTTGTGCAGATCATTAAGAATGTGCAACCAGTTCTGCAGCAAAAATTGCTTCCACTGTTGATCACTTTCAATGTAGCCTCTCAACCAGTAATCCAAGAACACCAAAATCAACACAGATTTCCCCAAATCCTACAAATCTCTTTATCCCCTACGTTTCTTTGCCATCGTAAGTCCCTTCTTACTTCAAGATGTTAGTTAGACTTCTAATTATTTGTGCTGAACATTATGACACCTTATTCCATTATGATTAGAAAACAAAAACGAAAATAAACTTGGATTTAGCGAAACAAGTTGGAAAACTGGCTTTTATTTAGCTGCTATGTGAAATCATCTGAGCTAATTATTTCTTCTATATCTCAGCTTGCTCCTTTATGAAATGAGTAAGTACAGTCATGAAATAAATTAGGAAGGGACCTATATCATATGGAAAATATAAAAATAATATTGCATCTAAAATATATGTAAAATATATTGTTCCAAACTTTAAAATGATAATATGAATTATATATAAAAATAAATTGGTGCATGTATTTCACTATCCCTATGAATTACATTATGATGTGAGACTCTAAAGTTCCAATAAAAGTATTAAAAATAAATAAATACATACATACATACATACATACATAAATTGCATACAATTGTACTATATAGGAAAAACATCCAGTTCTTAAGTTTTTATTTTCATCAGAATTGATATTAATCACCACAGACAGAAAAAATAGAGAAAACAAATAGATTATAGAGTATTCTGAATTATTTAATCACAAGAGTGAAAGTAGCCAAAAAAACACAAAGAAACTGACCAACTTGAGTCAAATATCTCCTGTAAAATTGAAGTGTATGTATGCTTCTCTTGGATGTCCTGGCAACAGACACAACCCTACCTCTGCTTTATGGAACTAGCATTATAATGAGAAAAAAACACAAGTAAATAGAGAAAGCGAGAGGAGACACTACACATGGTCTAAGTGATGAAATAATCAGGGAGGAGGGTAAGAAAGACTAACACCAAGGCTGATGTCATTATGGGGAAGAATAAGACCCATGTATGAATGAATTATCTTGAACCTGTAAATCTGAGAAAGCAGTTGGTCTATTCCTTCTCTCATCTAATCTGGTCAAATCTGCATATATTATTTAGACTGCACTGCTATAATAAAGAAAAATATCAACACTTTGTTTGGCTTTACAAAGATAGAAAGTAGCCAGACACGGTGGTGCATGCCTGTCATCCTGGTATTTGGAAGGCTGAGACAGGAGAATCACAGGTTCAAGACCAGCCTCAGCAATTTAACAAGACCCTCTGGAACTTAGCAAGACCTTGTTTAAAAATAAAAAATAAAATAAATCTGGGAGTGCAGCGCAGAGGTAGAATGCCCCTGGGTTCAATCCTCAGTAACACACACACACACACACACACACACACACACACACAAACACACACACACAAATAGTCCTTTCTCTCTTTGCTCTTTCCTGATAATCTAAAGTGAAAGCCCAAATTATTTCCTTTATGTTCTTCCACAATTTCTTAGTGGTGCATTTTTATATGTTAGATTGAAATTTGGTACTTCCCACAATTCTTTAGTGGTTTATTTTTATCTGTTGGATTGAAGATGAGTACTCCCACACTACTTGCATCTGGCTAAGGAGCAGACAAGAATGTGTACTTGGGACTAGGTCCAGAAATGGCATACATCACTTCACATATTTTTAGAAAAAATTTAACAATATTAAAAAACACATAACTTGTAAATAGAACTACCCCAGGGTGGAGAGAAGAGGAGTTGGGGGATGAAGTCTGTTTCAATATTAGGGCAACACAACCATCCTAAAATAACTAAAATGAAAGGTAAATGGAATTAAAATGTACCTCTAACTTGGAATTTTTAAAAAACCCTATCAGTACTTTTATCACTAAATAAAAGTGAGTATAATAAGAATGGATATAAAAATTCTTAGAGTTTCCTAAGAAGAATATGAATCATTTTCAATTATCTATAGAAAAATGTACTATAAATCATCACCACATAATGTTTAAGATATTTAATTGAAACAAATGTAATTATTTTACTTCTCTAATTAGTAGAAAATGTAAGTTAAAATCCATTTTATACAATTCTAAATCTCTTTAAATCACGTTTTTATTTTATGCATAGTAATAGCAAGGAACCAAAAGAAATCTTTTTATTCAATAAATTCCATTTGAGTTTATATATTTTTGTGGCTATCTATGTAATATTTGTTATAACTCTGAAATGCATAATCACTTAAACATTATATTTATAATTAATGTTATACTGTAGATTCAGAGGACTATTTTAAATATTCATAACTAGATGTTTTAATATTTTTATTATTTATCCATCAATATCAAATATGTATATTTGTTTAATCACTGTCAGTATTTCATGCCAATTTAAAATTTATTCTTTCCTGCCTGTTCCTGTGAAGATCAAGAATTTTCTAAATTTTCCCAATTGTGTTTTATATGTATTATGTGTGTGTGTATATATATATATATAAGTATATATATGCATATTTGTTTTAAAGATGTTAACAACTACATAATTAAATTTCTAAAAAAAAAGAAATTTCAAGTACATTTCTATGCTAACAATATATGTGGAACCTAATATATATATAACCTAAGAAAGATTACTATGTTTTTCATTCCTACTAATTAGGTCAATTGCTATAATTATTTAGCCAACCACTCTTCATCTTGGAAAATCAAAAATTTTGACTTTAATTTACATGTATTATTGTTGAATTTTAATTGTTTGGTTGGAATAAGGGAAAACATTTATTTTTAGCTCACAGTTTCAGAGTTTTCAGTCCAAGGCCATTTGGCCCTGTTGCTTTTGGCCTGTGGTGACACATGACATCATGATGGAAATGCAGGGCAGAGGAGGCCTGTTCACCTCATGGTGGACAGGAAGCAAAGAGAGAAATAGGAACAGGCCCTTCAAGGGCATATCTCTTATGACCTAAGTTTATCCCACTAGGCACAATCTCTTAAAACATTACACCACCTCCCAATAGCATCACAGGCTGGTAACCATGCCTTTAACATGTGGACCTTAGAAGACACTGATCCAAACCATAGCAACCAACCAAACAAACAAAAAAACACTAGGATACAAGAGATGATCGACAATTACTTGTAACTAAATACAGAATGATTTTATTGTTGTTTTGTTTTGTTTTTGGTACTAGAGATGGAACCCAGAGGCATTTTACCTCCAAGTTACACCCATCACTTGATTTTATTTCTTATTTTGAAACAGGATCTCACTCTTGCTAAACTGCCAAGGTTGGTTTTGAATCTGTGATCCTCCTATCTCAGCCTTCTAAGTACTGGGATTACAAGCATGTGCCACCACGCCCGGCTTACAGAGTGACTTTGAATAAATAAATTACCTAATGCATAAACAGCATTATAGAACTTTTAAAAAGACATGAAAAAAGGAAAAAGTAGCAATATATAATTTTTATCCCAATATAATATCAAATCTTTAAGTTATTTTTCTTTCTTTTTTTTTTTAGCCAAATGGTTACAAAATGATATTTAGTTTTATTCACAGCATTGGAAAGAATAATTCTTAGTCCACTATTGTGACAATCTTGATTGTCAACTTGATTGGCCTGAAGAATATCTAGGATTGAGAGACTTCTGGGTGTGTTGATGAGAGTATTTCCAGAGATGACTGGTATGTGGAACAGCAAAATGAGGGGGGAGTCCCATGCTGAATGTGGGTGGTACTATCCAATAGGCTGAGGGACCAAATAGAACAAAAGGTGGAAAAAGGAAGAAGCAGGACTTCCGGAAAGATGGCGACAGAGTGAGACACGTCTCAAGAGGCACTGTGAGCTCGATTCAAATCAGTCGTGGAACCAGCTTTTTGAAAGAAGAAAAAAGCAACAAAAGGGTGAAAAACGCTGTGAAAACTGGAATACAACTGAGCAGAACCCGGAAGGCCGACCAGGAAGAGCAAAGAAGCCCATCTCCGTGGCCCCGGCACCACGCCGCCAAGCGGAAGCCGCCATTGAGCCGGCCCCCGGCGTGGGGACTACCAAGAAAGAAATATACAACAACCCTCTGCACCCCACCGGCCAGAGGTGGAGTGAGTGACTCCTGAACTTCCCATCCTAGCCAGGTGGCATTTCAAGGCACCTTCAACAGAGACCAGAACACGTGGTACGAGCAGCTTAAGCCCGTGCAGCGCCATCCCAGCTCACCTCTCCCCAAAGCGCTGGAGCAGAGATCACTGCACTCCAGAGCTTGAATCAAACTGTCGCAGGAACAGCTTCTTGATGGAAGGAAGGAGAAGCAAATCAGCTTAAAAGTGAGTAAAGAAACGGGCAGTTGGTCGGAATCTAAGGAGCAGACCAGGAAGAACGGGGGAGCCGGCGCGTGCGCACCAGTAGCAGCCGCCATCTTGTCGGCCACCCACACCAGCAGAAATCTACCCAAAAGATCTGCAGAGGCCAAATAAGGTTTGTCCTTACAAACTTGCAAGGATTTTTATTTTGCTTCTTGCTGACGTTTCTTGTTTTCTGGGTTTTTTGCTTTGTTTTGTTCCGTTTTTACTCTGTTTTCACTTTGCATTGCTTCGATTTATGTATGTTTGTTTGGAGGATTGGTTGCTTTTTAGCTTTTGCTAGATCCTACAAGTCAACACCTGAAACACACCAAAGACACCAATAGAGAAGGCAGAAGAAATACCAAAGTAATTGCAACTCAGTACAAGATACCATTCACAGAGAGAAAATAAAAATAAGAAACCTACAAATTCAGAGGAAGTGTGCAAGAGCAACAAAGTTATAAATTTAAGAACAGGGAAACCATGAGAAGGAGAAACATCAAAGAAACAATGAGTCAACACGACCCCACAATAACAGAACTCAATGACACTGATTGGCAGAGCTTACCAGATGGACAATTCAGATCTTTAATAATAGAAGCGATACAAAACTTCCAGAAAGAATGCAGAGAGAGCTGGAAAGAATCATATCGAAGCTTTGAGGGAAGTGAAAGATGTGAAAGATGCAATAATAGAAGTGAAGGCATCAATACAAACTATAAACAATAGATTAGACCATATGGAAAACAGAATATCACTCATAGAAGATGACCATTCCAAAAATGAATCCATTATACATAATCTAGAAAAAAAAATTCGACAGTATGAATCTGACATCGATGAGATCTGGGCCAATTTTAAAAGAGCTAATCTAAGAATAATAGGCATAGAAGAGGGATTAGAAGTTGAAACTAATGGAATAAACAACATTTTCAAAGAAGTAATATCAGAGAATTTTCCAAACATAGAAAGAGAAATTGGCACACAGGTGTAGGAAACATATAGAACCCCCTTCAGACAAGACCAAAAAAGAGGTTCACCATGCCACATAATAATCAAAATGACTAACGTAGAAGTTAAGGAAAGAATCCTAAAGGCAAAAAAAGTTAAAGGCCAAGTAACATTTAGAGGCAAACCAATTAGAATCACTCCAGACCTCCCAAACCAGTCATGAAAGCCAGGAGGGGCTGGAGTAACATATTCTAAACTTTGAAAGAAAATAACTTGCAGCCAAGATTCTCCTACCCAGCAAAACTCTCTCTCAAAATTGATGAGGATATAAAAACCTTCCATGACAAACAAAAACTGAAAGCATTCATGTCTTCCAAACCAGGACTAGAGAAAATACTCAAAGAGATTAACTACAAAGAAGAACTAACAAGTAAACATCAGAACCAGAGAAACAATAATTTCCAGGAAGTAAACAACTAAGCAAAGAAGAACAAACACTACTGCAAACAGAAGTCAAAACACAAAATATTAGGAATTAAAAATCATCTCTCAATACTCACACTGACTATAAATGGTCTCAACTCCCCAATAAAAAGGCACAAGGTGGCAAAATGGATCAAAACCCAGAATCTATTTATATGCTGCCTGCAAGAAACGCACCTTACATACAAAGATTCCCACAAACTAAAGGTGAAGGGCTGGAGTAAGGGAATCCATGCCAATGGAACTCGAAGACAAGCAGGAGTAGCAACTATGATATCGGATAAATTAGATTTCAAGCCTAAGCTCATCAAAAGAGACAAAGAAGGTCACTTTTTACTAGCAAAAGGAACAATACAGCAAGAGGAAATAATCATCAACATCTATGCCCCAAACATAGGTGCAGCTACTTTCATGAAACAAACTCTACATGATATAAAATCACACACAGATCCCAATACACTAATACTGGGAGACTTCAGCACCCCTCTCACATCACTAGACCGATCTTCAAAAAAAAAGGTCAGTAAAGATGCTTCAGACCTAAATAATACCATAAACCAAATGGACCTGTTAGACACATACAGAATATTTCACCCACCTACAGCTGAATTCACATTTTTCTCAGCAGCCCATGGAACTTTCTCCAAAATAGACCACATTCTGGGCCACAAAGAGAGCACTGGCAAATTCAAAAAGTGGAACATAATTCCCTGCATCTTTTCAGACCACAATGGAGTGAAACTAGAAATCAACTCCAAGAAGACCCAGGGTAACCATGTAAACACATGGAGACTGAACACCACATTGCTGAACAAGGAATGGGTCATAGAAGAAGTAAGGGGGGAAATTAAAAAATTCCTAGAAACCAATGAAAACAGAGACACAACATATCAAAACCTTTGGGACACCTTAAAGGCAGTACTAAGAAGAAAATTTATAG
The DNA here is from genome assembly GCA_004027655.1 of Graphiurus murinus. NCBI lineage: Eukaryota > Metazoa > Chordata > Mammalia > Rodentia > Gliridae > Graphiurus > Graphiurus murinus. Next base: position 15,849 of record PVLC010034341.1, read on the forward strand.
CACTGAGTGCCCACATAAGAAGAATGGAAACTCACCAAATAAATAACCTAATGACACAGCTCAAAGCCCTTGAAAAACAAGAACAATCCAAACCCAAAGCCAGTATAAGACAGGAAATTATGAAAATCAGAGCAGAAATTAATGAAATAGAGAATAAAAAAACAATACAGAAGATCAACAAGACAAAAAGCTGGTTTCTAGAAAAAATAAACCATTGGCCAACCTAACCAAAAGAAAGAGAGAATCAACCCAAATTACCAAAATAAGAGATGAAAAAGGCAATATTACCACCGACAGTGCAGAAATAAAGAGGATCATCAGAAAATATTTTGAAAAACTATACTCCAACAAAGTGGAAAATCTGGAAGAAATTGACAATTTTTTAGATACCCTCCTAAATTGAGTCAAGAAGATATAGAAAACTTAAATCAACCAATAAAAATCAAAGAAATAGAAACAGCAATAAAGAGTTTACCATCAAACAGAAGCCCAGGGCCAGATGGTTTCCCAAGTGAATTTTATAAAACATTTATGGAAGAACTAATCCCAATACTCCTCAAACTATGCCATGAAATTGAAAGAAACAGGATACCCCCAAACACTTTCTATGAAGCCAATATCACATTAATACCAAATCCAAATAAAGACAGCTCAAGAAAAGAAAACTATAGGCCTATATCACTGGTGAACCTAGATGCAACACTGCTAAACAAAATACTAGCAATGCGCATTCAAAACCACATCAAGAAAATTATACACCATGACCAAGTCAGGTTCATCCCAGGAATGCAAGGCTGGTTTAACATATGAAAAACAATCCATATAATTCACCACATAAACAAACTCAAAGACAAAAATCACATGATCATCTCAATTGATGCGGAAAAAGCATTCGACAAGATCCAACACCCATACATGCTAAAAGTACTGCAGAGAATTGGAATAGAAGGAACATACCTCAAAATCATAGAGGCAATATACAATAGACCTACAGCCAATATCATATTAAATGGAGAAAAACTGCAAGAGTTCCCACTAAAAACAGGAACAAGACAAGGATGTCCATTATCACCTCTTCTGTTCAACATAGTACTTGAGACTCTAGCCAGAGCA
>PVLC010034342.1:0-16969 GCA_004027655.1 Graphiurus murinus
CCTGGGTTCAAGCCCCAGCATCAAAAAGAAGAAAAGTGTGTGTGTGGGGGGGAGCAAGGCCTACTTTATTTTCCTCATTTTATGAAATCAGAGCTGGAAATGCTACCAGAGAATGAGATGCATTCACCACCCTCCACACCCGAATCCCTTCTCCTTTAACATCAAGGAGCCAGCTGTGTTTCACTGCTGCTTCTAAAAGGCTCATCCATCTTTTCTGAGTCCTGGGAGGGAGGGAGGGAGCAGTTGCTGCATTCTGTAGACACCAGGCTCAAGCCTGCATCGTAATTCACTTATAAAACGGGAAACAAAACCCCAACTCTCATCATGTCTCATTTACTTCTATCTACATCATAAATACCAAATGTGTGAATCACCAGGAAAAAAAATGTGTCATTTCACACGTTCAAGTATGTGACAACTCTTTGCTCATTTATGTCCTATGCAACCAGTTGAGCATAATGGGAGGGGGCGGTTGATGGGGATTCAGAATGTGTATAAAGCATAAGCCGGGCCCTCAGGGACTGACAAGCTTGCTGGGGGTGAAGGGCATCCAGTAAGAGGTATATTCATGAGACGCTTCTGTGACAGTACAGAAAAGCACATGTTTAAATGCTGGAATGAGGGCTGCAGATGTTCAGAAAAGGAGACTCTCTGTAGTTGAAGGAGGTCCTTTGACTCAATAATTGGGAGACAAGTCACAGAAGAGGTTGGTCCTGAGTAGAGAGCACTCTCTGGAGATCAGAAGCTAGTAAATAAAACAATGCTGGCATGGGCTGTTGGCACTTTACTGCCAGTTGTGGTCTAAGAACTTTTCCTGCATTATATAGATAGTATCTCCAATTACAGATAAGGACACTGAGGCTTAGAGAAGGCACATAGTTAGTGGCAGAGACAGGAGTTGAATACAAGTCTGTTTGGCCTCAGGGACCAAGCTTTTAACCATGGTGTGTGTGTGCATGTGTGCGCGCGCATGCGCGCGTGTGTGTGTGTTTGTGTGTGTGTGTGCTTTATCAGCAGGAGGACTCAGGACCACCATCCGGGGCTGTTCTCTTTAGCACTCTTCCAAGCCAGGGGCCAAACAAGCTTATTTGCTGGTGGAGCGAGTCTTGTTAGTGGCAGACTTGTGGAGGAAAGGAAGTGTGTAGGACCACTGAGGATGGCAAGCTTGGAATCATGCGATTCCAGATCCAGAAAAGCCTTGTGAGGGCAGCCTGACCCACCTCCTCTCCTCGACAGGCCAGCAGTCTAAGCTTCTGGGAGCCTGATCTGGCTCATTCCAGAGATTTTCAGGCAAGGAGTCCCAGCATCCTTTCCTCTGCCTTCTAGCACCTTCCAGAGCCTATCTAAGAAGTCCCCGTGGGGCTGTGCGGGCTAACCCATGGCAAGAAGGGCGTCCCTTCATTTCCAATCACCACACACAGTTCCTCAGGAAAATGTGTCCTCAATACACACAGGCATCTGTCTCAGCTCTGATGTTGATTTTAGGTTAGTGTTCCTCCAAGTGTGAACCCATTGGTGGCCACAGCACCCTACCTAATGATTCCAAACTAATCTGAACATTCCAGAAAAATCTTTTTCCCCAAATATTTATAGGCAGATAGCAAAATTCCATAGATTTTTTTCATTGTGCAATGAGGGGCCATTTACCAATTGGTAAAGGTAGTATTATTAAAGCTTACTAAAATGTGCTCTCATGAACCCAAATTAGTGCTTGACATAGTTTCCTGGGAATTGATATTCATTCCTCTGTGAAGGCATCTAGCCATTGAGGCTCTGGGCCTTGCAAAGTTTGCAAATATATATACACAGGCTGAGAGCTAGGATTTTGCAGATTGAGGAAAGAACACGTCGGTACGAGTGGTGTTGCCTTGAGTTGGCTGTGTTGTTCAGTTGCAGTCATCGCTGTCTTAATTAATATTATACCCCTGCTGATTATTTGGTCCTTTTTAAATTCATCATATTTCGATCATTTTAAGCCTTGCTTTCTTTTTCAATCCTTTTTTTTCTTCTTCTAGAAGAAATGGGAATAGGTATAGCAAGTGAACTGAGGGCTGATGTCCCAAAAAAGTTTGAGAACCACCATTTCTGTCCAGTCTCCTCAGGGATGCTCCCAGGGAAAGATGACTCCTTAGTCAGGTGTGACAGCAGTTTGCTTTTTGCCTCTTCCTTCTTTGTGTGACTTGGGTGAGTCATCCAACCTTACTGAGCTTCTGCACATTGAAAGGGTTGGGTAAAATATCCCCCAAGGTCTTTGTGCAGCTCTCTGACCCTCATTAGGCCATCCAGCCCAGAGCAGGGGCACACCGGTGCCACGTTGTTCTATTGTTTGAGACAAGGGAATGGGGAAGATGGAGGAAATATGAGCTGTTTGTTTTCCTGTTACGTTCCAAAGTGACAGCATCCTTTTTTATTTTTTCATGTGCGTCTTATCCATGGCCAGGTCTTACCCTGCAATCACAAAGATCATTGATGTTTTATGTCACCCTGACCTGAGCCTCTAGAATCTTGTGGAGTGACCTGAGAATGTGCATGACCAAAAGGAGCAATCTCTCTGTGTGTGCTCACAGAGATTCTGCTGGTAGTGCTTTTGGGAAGTCATAAATAAATAACCGGTGATGAGATAAAAAGCCAGTCACCTTGGTCATCTCAGAGGGGGAGACTGCTGTAATGTCTAGCACTTTTCATGCCTCATTTCTCCGTGAGCAATCACACAGGATGCCTGTTGCCCCATGTATCTGTGCTACATCTCCTTGAGGAGGGGAGGGGATGAATCAGCCATACCTTGATGCAGGCTGTAAAGCATGCAGCCTGCTTTTCCTTTGGCATCCTTCTAGACACAGGCTACCAAGCCAGTGCACTGATGGTGGCCTCTTGGCATTTGCACAGAGATGCCAGCGGCTTCCTGTCTTCCTGATGAACAAGTACACTGGTCACAGAGGCCCCAGATAATCTTGTGGAATCAAGCACAGAGAAAAACTTGCTGCTTCCTGGGAAACAAACACTCCCCCCTACCCCCACCCCACAGGCCCTCTCCCGACCTGCTCTGACTGCCAAGACTTTTTTCTGTGAACATAATGTTGGTCTGTCTTCTAAGCCTTTGTGGCAGGCTTGACTTGTGCGATCTCAAAGCCTCCTCCCCCCCACCCCCATCCTGGCAGTGAGCTCAGTTTCAATGACTTTCTTTCTCACAGTCCATCAATAGCAGCAGTGCTCGGTGACTTTTCCATGTCAGGTTTTGGTTTATCCCAAGCCAATGGGCAGATCTCCAGTGACTCTTCTCTCCTCTCCCCAGCACAGCATGTGCATATCGGGGAAAAAAGTGATGAATAGTGCGAAATTTCTCTAGCTAGATTATGAAAATGATGTAAAGGTTCTTAGGAAAAGAGCTTTCCCTCAGGCAGGGACATTGCCATAATAGGTAACCTCGTAGGAGAGCATCCGGATGGCCATTCTTTCCAAGGCAGAAGTGGTTCTGAATCCTTTCTCCCCTGCCAGTTGGTTTAAAGCTATTCCTGGTCAGCCAGCTGATGGTGAGAGCCCTTGAGAGATGCCTCATGTGTGTGTGTTTTAGGAAGAAACCCACATGTGTGTCCATATGATAGTTTGCATTAAGGTTCATTTATAGACAATGATAATCCCCACACCCAGCTGTTTTGTGGCAAATGCTACAGCCATAGCTTTAGATAGAAAGGAATGAAGGCACCTCTTTGTCAGAGGCCCCAGACTGTCTGGGAGAAAACAAACTGAATCTTCATGGTTCCTGATGCATAGCTTAGAAGCTAGTGATGTATGGCCATGGCTTTGTGTGACTTTCCTGGAAGCAATATCTTGGGAGCCTCCCTCGCTTCCACCTGCTGTGGGTGTGTTGCAAGGGCTGGGGCTCAGGAGGGTGAGGCCCTGAAACCATCTTCCCCAAGAGGGCCTGAGCACCCTCTCAGTCCTATAGGGTAAAGCCCAGTAAGCAGCTGCCATCTTAAATGACTCTGAAGCCCTTCCTGACCCCAAATTCTTCTACCCTCTGAAAGAAGCAGTTAATGGTGATTAAATGAAAGACTGTGTCACTGTAGACTGGAGAGCGAAGTTATACAGGGCTCTGGGACAATGGGGGAACTCTCCTGGGAGGTGGCTAGCTGAGTATTCAACACGAATTGCTTTGACTTCCTCCAAAGTATGTAGCTCCTGAAGACATTTATTTATTGGGCCTATGTGCCTGGTATCCTATGCTACTTTATGTGTATTAACTACCCATATCTTCATAAGTTGTCCTGTGAGAGATAGACCATTATTATCTCTTTTTTTAAAAAAAGATAACATTTAGATTCCAAGAGGCGAAGTGGGTAATATGCCCAAAGTCAGACAAAAGAACAGCAACAGAGTTCTAATGAGGTATTTTTGGCCAAGTCCCCCTCTCTCAGGCCTTCCCAGCAAGGAAGAAGATGGGGCTGAGAAGGTATACTCTCTGTGATGATGGGTGAGTTCCAAAAGAGTAGGGAGGGAGGAAGGAGTTAGGCAAGCCTGTGCAGTGTGATGGAGTAGGAGGGACAGGTCTGGGTTTGAAACATGCATGGCTTCATCCTTTTTTTCCTTTTTTTTTTTTGATCCTGGGATTGAACCAGGGGCATTCTACCTCTGAACTATACCCCTAACCCTATTTTATTTTTTAATTTGAAATAGAGTTTCACTAAGTTACTGAGGGTCTTGCTAAGTTGCTGAGGCTGGCTTCGAAGCTGTGATTCTCCTGTCTCAGTCTCCCAAGTACTAGGATTACAGCATGTGCCACCACTCCTGGATCATCGTTCCTTCATTTATTGGGGGACTTGAGACAGGATCCCTTACCTCTCTTATCCTGTATTTTCCCACATAAAATGCAAAATTCTTAATACTGACCTCAGATGCAGTTGAAAAGGCTAAATGAGTCAATACATAGAACCATTGAAGCATGGTGTCTGGCTCTTAGCACATGTTGCATATGTAGCCCCTTGGGGGTGGGAGAGGCTTTAGTTACTATCTTAGCATTCTCACTGCTATAATCTAAAGAACTAATCATACAATTTAGAGGAAGGAAGATTGGTTTGCTCCTGGTTTCCTTGGAGATTTTGGATTCAGTCCATCTGAGGCCAGGGGCCACAGACCTCAGAGCATGGTGTCAGGAAGCAGAGAGAGGGAGGGCAGAGCACAAGTCTTCGCTCTCACATCATCAAGGTGGGAAGCAGAAAGAGCAAGCAAGTAAGTGGAGTCAAAGACACAAGCACAGTCCCTAGGCCACACCCCGGGGACCCACCTTCTCCAGTTACACTCCACCAGCCTAGGTTTACCACCTAGATAAATGGATTGTATAATCCTAGATATTGTAATGGATTTATTTACTGAGGCGATTACAACCCCCAAGACTGGGCCGTTTCAACTCTGAACATTAATACATGAGCTCTTCAGGGGCACTCTGTATCTGTATCCGACCACAACAATTACCTTCACTTACTTATTCACCAAATACTGGAAGTTTGTGTGCCAGAAAACTTGGGTATAAAAGTACCTGTTTCCCACAATTATGATAAATAAGAGAGAAATTTTGCAAGGCTCTCATGTGTCTGTCTGGCATGAAGAGGTATTTGCTGAGTCAATGGAAATTGTTATCATCATTATCAATGCACCATTAAGTGTATGAGCTCCTGGTTAAATCCTCTGGCGCTGAGTTCATGAGACTGTTCATTAAACCTGCTCAGTTAGGGCTATATCAGTGTCCCTAGGAAACTTCTCTTCCAAATATGCTTTTTTCTTCCCCAGCGAGAACCATTACACTCATCACTTGTTGGGGGAATTGAATGGTCAAGCTCTCCACTTCTGGTCCTTGCAGTAGACAAGAATGCTCAAGTTTCTCCCAACAGGAAGGGTAATGAGAGGAAAGTGTGGCCCTCAAATCCAAAGTCAGGATCTAGAAACAGTATCTGTGGCTGAAGATTGAGGAAAGGGGCTACACAGACCTCAGTTCCCAGGCGATGGGCCTCTACCCTCTCTCTTCTGCTTTTACCATTTTATTTCTCTTCTCTCCCATCTTTGGGCAGTCAAGAGTAGCTATGTCACTTCCCAGCAAGGCCAAGTGTCCAAAAACACTGGCTTAAAAGGTCATTTGATCCAAGGAACCATCACTTTTTAGCTATGAGATTCCCATCACAAGCCTGGGTTCCATGTAGAACATGAAGGACCTCCATTATGTCCTTTGTAACTTCCTGTCATGACACATACGGGGGTTCATTGGTAATATGCTGAAGGAGACTGGCACGTTTTTTAACTTTGATCTGTGAGAGTCAACTTTGGAATCAGCAAGACCCAGTTTCCTCATAAATAAGGAAGCAGATGACATATGTAAACACTATGTTGTGACAGTGTTGAGATGTGGGAGTCTGGCAGCCACAGACTGGGATCCTCTGACATTCTTCTCTTCTGCAGCTCAGGGTCTGCAGTAGGCGCCATGTTTGCCTGGAAGCTGAGATCATCTGTGATCACCGCTGGGGGAAGGAAAATGTTCAGAGGAAACTTTGCTTTTCTTTTTCCCTTTTGTGTGTGTGTGTGTGTGGGTGGGTGCTACTAGGGATTGAACCCAGGGAAATTCTTGGTCTGATCTACACCCCCAACCCTATTTTATTTTTTACTTTGAAACAGTATCTTTCTAAATTGCTGAGAGTCTTGCTAAGTTGCTGAGGCTGGCCTCAAACCTGTGATCCTGTTCTCTGTCTCCCCAGTACTTGGATTACAGGTATACACCACTATGCCTGGCTTGAGAGGGAACATTCACCAGCCAACTTATCAACATTACTCCACATGCTTAGGAACTGTAAAGATTATAGATTGGTCTACCATCCCCCAAATTCATTTAGTGCCGGAAATGAAATTAAACAATTAAGTAGTTCCTACCCCAAATCTAATCTTCCTCATGATGGAGAGCAGGTTTCTTCATGTTATTTCTCTTTGTTCTTTGCATCTTCTGGAACAGAGTCACTGCCTGAGGGCTCCCACTGCCCACCTCTGAAGCCCACATAGTCCCCTCCCTTCATACTTTCATAGCAAGGCTCTGACTGTGGGTCTTATCCTCAGCTGCCATACTCCAGGTGTCTTTGTCCTCCACATTGAGACTTGTTGGGAGAAGGAAGTGATTGTTGGCCAGAGACTAGAGAATACATTCATAAAAAGAAAAAAATATAGTGAACAGAGGTGTGAGTCATGGTGGTTAGGGAATAAAAGCAGCTTTGATTTAGCAGTCACTAATTCCTGTTCTGCTGTGAGCTGGAATCCAGTGATGCTCTGGCTACCACCACCTGAGTCTCACCTTTGAATGACTTCTACATGGACATGAGTCTCAGCCACAAACTCAGATGTACAGGCAACACCATACTATGTCTCCCCACCTAATTTCTGACTTTAAGCTCCAGTCTACTGGCCCAGCAGGAAATTTAATCTGCTCTTCTTGACCTTTTCCTTCTTAGGGATATACAAGGTTTCAAGGCATTACTAGACACAGGTTGCCCTTGAGACACCATCTCCCTGGCTCCTCAGACGCTGGTTGGGAAATAGGAGTCTTTGACAAGGCCACCTACAGTCCTGTCTGCCTGGATATGCTAGTGGCAGGTGGCCAGCTATCATGGCCACCTAAAAGCTCCACATCTCTGGAACCCCCTCATTCCTGGGCAAACCAGGGGCATAGGAATGGCCATGAAAGAGTCCTGTCACTTCTGTGTGCTCTGTGAATTCAAAGCAGACCAAGACCCTTGGTCAGGACCTACAGGCCTCTGTTCCCTGCACCCCTCCACCCCCACCTAGGGGAGCCTTGTTTTCTAATTTGAGGGTGGAGGGAGACCTGTTCACTCACCCATTCTCCAAGACATACAGCTCATGTGGGGAATCCCTTTCCTTCACCTTTTCCACTTTAGCAAAGGGTTCAAAGGGTTTAACCAAAAGCCAGTAAGAGTTGTAGACAGGGTGTCTTCTTACCACATAACTACACATATGTGGGGGGATGAGCACAGAGCCTGAGCCCTGCTGGCATGGGGAGAGCAGAGAGAAGGGAAAGGAGAAAACACATGGTGCTAGAGAAGCAGAAGCCAAGAGAATAAAGCGGACCATCATCCATGTATTAGGGACTGCTGGACAGTCCTTCCATGTGGAGTTTCATCTCAAAGGACATAGAGAACAAGTTCCCTGAAAAGTCACAGAAGAAGTAATACAAACAGGCATGTTCTAAATAGCTCGCTGAAGTGGGCAGCACTAGAAGATTCCTGAAAGTTTTGTCAGTTGGATCCAGGCTGTGACAGTTCTTCTTCAAGTGGTTTTTGTCTTCCTCCTCCTTTTGCCTCCTACAGAATGCCTCAGTTGGAGAAGGGTGGGGTAAAGAGAGCATTTGCTAGACTTTCATTCATCCAAGGAATGAGACAGCTGAGGCCGAGTGAGTTCACGAGGAGGCATCTGGGTGTGGGTGGAGAGGACTCTCTAGGCATGTTTGCCATGCCTATATCCTGTCTCCATCAAAGCACAACAAAGAAACTGGGCGAGGACCTAAGAATAAGAGGCTACTGATCTCACGTAGTACACTCCAGTTCCCAGCCAGGAGCGTGGCCAAAGCAGACCTTCCATATGTCTCTGAATTGAAGGATGAATCTGAGGATCTATATCACCTCCAAACCAGCCCTGGGTGCATGCTGCCTACATAGCTTTTAGCATCTGCTTAGAACATCAGTGAGGCAATAAAGAAAAAGGAAATACTAGGTCAAAACACCTGTGCCAGTCCAGTGTAGTAGTGTATACCTGTCATCCCAGCTACTCAGGAAGCTGAGGCAAGAGGATCACCAGTTTCAGACCAGCCTAGGCAACTTAGCCAGATCCTGTCTCAAAATAAAATAAAAAGGCTGGGGAGGTAGCTCAGTGGTAAAGCACTTACCTAGCATGTGCAAGGCCCTGGATTCAATCCCCAGCACTGCAAAAAAAATGTACATAAACCAAAGTACACACACACAAAAAGAAAGCAGCTGCCCTTTCTTGTTTAAGCTTTCCTGACCACAAGAACCAACTGCAAGAAAAACTGACTTCTGAGCCGAAGTGCCCATGGAGAGAGAAGGCTAAAATGGGAGGGCCAGTAGCCAGTCTTTTGAGGTTCAAAAAGAAAACATCTGTCATACTACAAACTACAGTAGCTAAGATTTATGTTACTGGCATGAACATAGATATATTCTAGGTGGACTTAGAGATATATAGAGTCCAGAAATAAATCCTTGTTATATAGCCAAAGATAACAACTGTCCGCATAGTGGGGACAGAGCAGTTCTTCAATATGTAATCTTGGGAAAATTGTATATCCACATGCAGAAGATTAAAGTAGACCTTACCTTACACCATATGCAAAAATTAACTCACAATGGATTGAAGACCTGAAAGTAAGACATGAAACTATAAAAGTCCTTAAAAACAAAAACATAGGAGCTGGGTACAGTAGCACATTCCTTCCCTCTCTCTGTTTTCCGGTTTCCACAAGGTGAGCAGTTTTTTTCCACTACATGTTTTGCCTCTTCTCAGGCCCAAAGCAATGGGGCTAGCAGACTATGAACTGGAATCTCTGAAACCGTGAGCCAAAATGAATTTTTGCTCCCGAAAGTTGATTTTCTCAGGTATTTTGTCATAGCGATGGAAAGCTGAGTGTGGCAGATATATTGTCAATTCTTAATCAGTAGGCCTTTCTCATGTGACCTAACAGATCATCTTTTGCTTTGCCAGCCACATGCCCACCAACAGCCTGTCCATGGAGTGATAGACACCTGACTTAAAATTATTTCTCCAAAACATGCAGTGTATGAAAAATGTGACCATTCCCGTTTCTGCTTTCCATCTCCCTCTTGTCATTTCCTCAGTCCTGAGTTTTAAATCAGAGATGTTTGGCATTCTCTTAACTAAAGAACTAAACTTCTAAAGCCTATAAATACCATAACCTGTGATGAGGTTTTGCAATGCAATGGGCACCATGGTAAACATTTTGCACATGCCGTGTGTTATCCTCTCGAGGGCTCTGTGTACTGGTAGGTATTATCCCCATTGTACAAATGAGGAAACTCAGACCCAGAGGCTGAATAGCTTATCTAGGATGATAGCATTACTGTGTTAGAAGCTATGACTCCAAAAACCATGGCTTTCCAGCTTCATTGAGCTGCCTGTGATTCCTTGTCCCGGATAAGGATGAGGAGGAGGAAAGCAATGGTCTTTATTTACCAGGGACCAGACCATCTATTCAATCTTTCTAATGAAGCCAAAAGTCAATAACAGTGCAAGAGATTTTCTCATCCTCTGCATTTCCCATTTCACGGGTCCACCGTTTAATTTTGCCTTACAAAAGACCAGACCTCCCTTCTGGCTTGCTCATTTCCTCCACTGATTATGCACAGGTCAAATGAGATTTATGGATGGACCAGCTCTCAGTAACTTGGAGTGAGCTTATTGGATCAAGACAACACTTCCACATGGTGCTGTGTCTCAAGCCTGCCTGGCCATTCAGAATCGTATCATTGTTCTGCTGGTTTTTCACTGCAGAGAGGAGAGCTTTCCTAGATCAGTGAAGGTCAAGTTCAGCAATGGGCACCATGGTAAACATTTTGCACATGCCATGTGTTATCCTCATTAACAGTTGCCTCATTTGAGATGGATGTTTCCTCATCTCTAAAATGAGAAGGGTTTCCTAGGTGATATCTGGGTTTCCTTTTAAGCCTAACCATCTAGTGAAGGAATAACCAACCAATCCATTGAATTAGGGGTTTGTATGAAGAAATATTAGTTGGAAGACATTATTGGTTTGCCAAAATCATCCTCCTTTATCTACTCAACAAACAGCCCCACAGGGAGGGCAGGAAAGGCACTCAGCAGAGGGGACAGTGCCTGCAAGCAGAGGGACTACCAGGTTTCCTGCAGGATGATATGAAAGGCGGGTGACACAGAGAAGATGTGAGAGGCGGCAGGCACTGGAGCAGCGCTGGCACCCCTCCTCAGGGAACCTACACTGCTCAGATGTGAATGCTCCCACTGTCATAGAGGCCAGCGGTGTTCAGAACCCTGACAAAGTCAGAACAGTAATGAAACACACTAAAATCAGGAGGCAGGAGAAAGTGTCGGAAGACTCACCTTTCATCAACACTGCCTAAGCTTAAAACACAGTGTTGAAGCAAAATAAGCACTCTAACCTCTGAGCATTTTTCATAATGGTCTTAAAAGACTGAAGCCTCAGTCTTGCATGTGAAGGTACAACTTGTCAGAAACTCAAATGTTAGCCAGGTGTGGTGGTGTACATCTGTAATCCCATTACTTGGGAGGTTGAGACAGGGGGATCACCGGTTCAAGGCCAGCCTCAGCAACTTATTAAGGCCCTCAGCAACTTAGCAAGACCTAGTTTCAAAATAAAAAATGAAATAAAAATGGGCTAGGGGTGTAGCTTGGAGGTAGAATGCCTCTGGGTTAAATCTCTAGTACCAAAAAAAAAAGAAAGGATGGAAGAAAGGAAGGAGGGAGGGAAGGAGGAAGGAAAGGAGGGAGGGAGAGACGCAAATGTTCCTTCAGTTTCCATTTAGTTTTGTTGTTGGGTTCAAATCAAATTAACATGCATAGTTTTATTTAAAATACCACATAGAATCCCAGTACTTGGGAGGCTAAGACCAAAGGATTCAGGTTCGCGGCCAGCCTCAGCTACTTAGTGAGGCCCTCTGCAACTTAGTGAGACCTTGTTTCAAAATAAAGAATAAAAAGTAAGACTAAGGGTTTATCTCGGAGGTAGAATGCCCCTGGGTTCCATCCCCAGTACCAATAAAAATAAATACCATATAGAGCACAGTTCCATTTTTCTTAGGCTGCTCTGTTTTAAAACAGGGTCTCACTAGGCTGCTGAAAGTCTTGATACGTTGCTAAGGCTGACCTTGAACTTGTGATCCTCTTGTGTCAGCCTCTCAAGTTAATAGGCATATGCCACCACATGTGGTGTGCAAATAAATTTTAGAAGAGCAAACAAGACAGCACTGCCTTGTGCCTTGTGCTTTGTTTTATGGGAAGTGGAGCATCTCAGCAAAGGTGTGGTCCTCCTTTCACCACCTCCCTCCTACCTGACCCCTGAGGGACTGGCAGCTTTCCCTGATCACCATCTCATGGCACATTGGTTTGCAACCTAAGGACAAATGAATTCCTAAAGGGATCTGCGGGGTGAACACCAGGCTCTGCAAGGCCTGGAGGCTTTTGTGCACAGCCTCTCTCTGCCAGTGGTTGGGATAAAACAGCTCAAGAGGAGACAGCTTTGGGATGGTTTCTGCAAGTTTCACTGTGGAGCCTTGGAGGACCCTGGCTGTGTGGGGACACATCTAGACTCAGATTTCACTATATTTCTTTCAGTTCTGGGGAAAGCGTGAGTAGTTGTATGTTAGTTTCTCAGGTTTTAGTAGTTCTTGCTTTATTTTGGGTTAATAAATATCAGAACTTTGTTAGGAAGCCATCCCAGAAATAAAGCTGGCTATTCATGGCATGGTTTTTGGCCAACACCTTCTCTCTTCTGTGGAGGGGACTCTGTTTACCTTTTTGATAAGTCAGCAGATACAAAAACGTTCACAGTTTTTGCCACCAAAAAAGAAACCACTTCAGGTCAGGGTGAGCAATAGCTGCTGTCCACTAATGCTGGTCAGGACTGTGCAGGAGCAAAAAATATTATTTCTATCAAAAAGATGCAATGAACATTTTTTTTTTTTCAGTACTGGGGATGGAACCCAGTAGCATTCTACCTCCGAGCTATACTCCTAGTCCTATTTTTTATTTTTTATTTTGAGACAGGGTCTCACTAAGTTGTGGAGGGCCTCACAAGTTGCTGAGGCTGGCCGCAAACCTGCGCTTCTCCTGTCTCAGCCTCCCAAATACCGGGATTAAAAGCGTGTGCCACCATGCCCAGCTTTGTGATGAACATTCTTAGATAACTCTGAACATAAATTTAAGAAGTAATCTACCCTTTCTGTTATCCAAAAAGTATGTTTAGCACTCTTTCCTTTCCCTCCCTCCCTCCCTCCCTTCCTTCTTTCCTTCCTTCCTTCTCTCTTCTCTCTTCTGTTCTCCTCCACCTGCCCCTTTTTCTTCCCAAGGTGGCCAGAGCAACTCCCATCTTAAACTCTCTGCTTTATTTTGTTTAATAGTAGATGGTAAGACTCCATTTCAGAAGGCCCTGCCTCATCCCCCTGAGGAAGAAATGCTAAATCCTCAGGCTTTGCTGGTGTCCTGGCCAGTCTATCAGCGCAAGATCACACCCTCATTGTTCATGCCTCAATCATGCCAGTGTAACCAAGCTCCCATAAACCCCTAAAAGGACAGGGTTTAGGGAGCTTCTGAGGGTTCCTGGAGGGTTGGCGTACCCAGAGAGGGCATGGAAGCCTTCTACCCCTTTTCCCATACCTTGCCATATGCATCTCTTTATCTGTATTCTTTGTAATACCCCATATAATAAACCGTAAACATAAGTGTTCTTGAGCCACTCCAGCAAATTAATTGAACCTAAGGAGGCGGTTATGTGAATCCCAATCGACAATCAGAAACACCGGTAAAACAACCTGGGGCTTGTTCCTGGCGCCTGAAGTGGGGTGGGGGACAGGCTTGTGGGACAGAACCTCAACCTACACGATTGGATGTACAATTGGATGCTACCTCCGGGTAGATGGTGTGAGAACCGAATCGGAGGACATTGTCTAGTGTTTGCAGCTGCAGCATGGCATGCTCGGTGTCAAAAGCTTGTCCTCAGAGTTTAGCAGAAGCTGATTTGGAGTTTGAGTTTGTTTTTGCCACTCAGTTGCACAGCTTGGTGCTCAGCAGACGACATGATGAGTGAATTTGTCCTGGACTTTCCCAGGGCAGCCTGGGAGCGCTTCCAGAAGCACAGATTGAAGATCATGAGTCCTGCTAAAATTTCCTGTCATTCCTCTCGCCCCACCTACTGAAGTCTGGCTCAGGACTTCTCCAGACCCCTTTCCCACTGCCCTCCCCTGCTTGGCCCTTGCGGTGCCTGACAGTCACAGCCACACCTGTCTCACTGGCCCCACTGTGGCCCACTCTCTGCTGGAGACACCAACACAGGACCAGCTGAGACGCCATGTCCAAGCATCTCTCCTGCCCTCACCCTGCCCCCTTCTGCATGGTTCTGCTCCTCGATGCTCTCACCTCTGTGCTTCCCCAAAGCTTGAGACAGTCCCAAGTGGACAGTCTGTGACAATCTGACATCTGATCAGCCTGTCTGAACTGTGAGGCGACTTTAAACCCGGGCAAGGGAACAAAAATCAGGACCTAAGGTTGAGGTGCTACTGTTGTCCAATTGAGAATCCTTGTTTGTATCTCTTTTGTGTTTTTATAGTTTCAGTGTTTAGACACAGATGTGTATCTGTTTTGTGATGCTAAAGAAACATCCTGCTGAATTCTGTATGGTGATAGTAAAAAGCTGAATGTCACTACCTCCTGCTTTCTTGCTTAAAGTTTAGGCTTTGGAGTTGAGGGGTAGTGGTACACACCTGCACACCTGTAATCCAGCAACTTGAGAGGCTGAGGCAGGAGGATCACAAGTTCAGGGCCAACCTGGGTGACTTAGAAAGACCTTGTCTCAAAAACAAAAAAAATAAAAAGGGCTGGGGATATAGTTTAATGGTAGAGCGCTCTTGGTTCAATCCCAGTACTCCCCCCCCCCCCACATACACACACAAAAGATATGCCTTTGGACTCTCCTGATTAACCTGCATCACCAAAGAGACAACATGCTTCCTAATCCTCACCACAGCCGGTCCTTTCTACCTGCTGTCAGGCTCTGCTCGTTACCCTGGCACAAGACTCCCAAGCTCTGCAGCCCAGGCACATACACACGGTCAGAGCAGATTTACAACATGGGCAGTTTAGTGCCATCTATCTTCCAGCCACCTGATTAGAAAATAGCTTCTGCTCAGAATATGTACAAATTATCTAATGCTGAGAGGGCAGAAATGTTCAAGCCATATCCTGTCTCCAGTGAGCCTTCCCTCCTCCACCTATCCGTCCAGACATTAATTCCAGGTCTCTCTGCAGCACTCGGGGTTGGATCCTGTGTTAAAATGCTGGTGCCGTCGTAAGTGCAGGAAGGCATATATAATTTCCCTGTCAGAGGGGTTTTAACGCTCTCTGTCAGTGGGACACGAGATATTAAAGACAAATGGTTATGGGCCCCGAAATATCTGTGGAGTCAACATATGCATGTGAAAGTACCATGTTAACCTTTAAATCGTTTTAGTCAAGGAGCAAAATCTATTTTTATTGCTTATGAGCAATGGAACTAAATTGGCTATGAAGCAGTGAACTTCAGGAAATAGAAGCTTTTTGCGAAAACTGCACTCCCCCGAGGCTCAGGAAGTACACCAAGAACCCTAGTTTAGAGGGGGAACGTGATGAGGGATTGCTGGGACAGCACCTGCATGGAAAGAGAGGAGGCAAAGAAAGAGACCGAGTGGCCTGGTTGACCGCACTGGGCACGGGGAGTGACCCGCCCCTGCTGGATCCCCGCGTGTATGAGGGATTAGAGCCCTAGGGTGAAGAATCCACGGGTCCCCCCTGCGCCTCCCAGGTGCTTATAGGGCTGCCCTGCGTTCCCAGTTGTAAATGAGGTCATCTTTGGTGAGCTCTGCGTGATAATAACTACCCTCTCCTGCAGGCTTTCCATCGTCAGGTGCTTTCTAAATGCTTTATGGGGAGTGTGTCCTTTAATCCTCCCAACATCCCTTTGCAGTAGGTGCTACTCCTCTTTATAGATGAGGAAATGGAGAGAGGTTAAATCATTAGCCCAAGACCAATAACCAGTCAGCGGTAGAACTGGGATTTAAACCCAGAGACAGTCTGGCTACAAAGTCTGTGCTTAGCTTAACCACCATGCTTTTAAAGAGCATTTTGGCCTAATGAAAACTGATAGTGTAATGTCCAGAAGGTTAGAATAAAAAAAAAAGTTCTCTGTCTCACTGATTCACCAGGAGACCTGGAGAAAATGCCCTTGATCTTGGTTTCCAGTCTATAAAAGAATGAGTATGTCACTCTTCACCCACCCACCCTACACACATGCTGGAAATTCACACATGCTACTACCAGGGCCTCACACAGGCTAGGCAAGCGCTCTACCACTGAGCTACATCACCAGAACCTTTTATTTTATTTGTTTGTCTGTTTATTTATTTATTTATTTATTTTGATCCTGGGGATTAAACTCAGGGACATTCTGCCTACAACCTACATCCCCATTTTAAAACAGAGTTTCATTTAGTTGCCCAGGCTGGCCTTGACCTGGCATCCTCCTCCCTCAGCTCCTCACATAGCTGAGGTTACAGGGGCACTCCACCATGACCAGATCCTACACAGATGTTTTGTGGATTAACAACAGATTGGTTGTTAGTACTCAGAGAAACTTAGATGGCTGAAGGTGCTTAGTTAAATAACATGAGAGCCAGGTAAGATAGCACACACCTGTGATTCCAGCTACTCAGGAGGCTTGAGGCAGAAGGATCACAAGTTCAAGGCCAGCCTGTTCAATTTAGCGAGCCCATATATCAAAATGAAAAACAAAAGGAATGGGGATGTAGCTCAGTGGTAGAACCCCCTGGATTCAATCACCAACACATACACACATACACACACACACACACACACACACACACACACACACACACGAAGAAAAGAGAAAAGAGAAAAGGGGTTTCTGCAGCCCTGTACAAAACTCAGGTCCCCAGAGTGCACCAACTTCCAACCAACCGATAGTTTGGGATTTTTAAAGCAAATTTCCAAATTTCACATGTGTTCTATATAAATCAGAGACCAAAAGTTCCTTATGAAAAACTGTTAAGGAATATTTGCAGGTACTTCATCTGCAAAATGGAGTTGGTTATCAGCCGCCTTTTTTTTTTTTTTTTTTTTTTTTTTTTTTTTT
>PVLC010034343.1:0-17008 GCA_004027655.1 Graphiurus murinus
TCACTAAGATACACATATGAATACAAACATATGTATGCCATAATACACATTCCTATTTAGTCTTAAGCTTATACTTGAGTCTTCCACTAATCCCTACTCCCATTCTACTTCATCAAAGTATGCTTGTGATGACTTTTATCATAGATCTGTGACATAGAAATAATATAAAAAATCTAGTTTTTCCTTTTCATTATTGTGCTCTAGAATGCATTATCAATTACTTTTATATTGTAAAACCAAGTATAAAATCCATATAATTTAAGTAATTTAATGGAAAGTACAATGTCCGCGGGATAATTTGCTTCTAAGAAAAGATTTCATAAAAATAAACATTTTCACATATGAAAAAATGTCTTCTTTCTTATGTGTGTAAAACTCTGAAAATTGAAGTATGAAGAGAAAGAAAAATTGATTATGGAATATATCTTGTGTCTTTATTTCCTGAAATTTTATAACTCTCTTAAAGTTCCTTTTTTTTTTAAACAACAATCTCTTTTTTATTAGATTCACAATACGCTTTTAAAGACCAACCTCTCCATTGTAGAGTTTTTGTTATTAATATCCTCTGAAAGTAGCCAAACTCTGTTCTTGGGATAAATGTCTTCTTGGTGCAGCACTCAGTCCTTGGGTCTGTGTTTGTGGGTTTAGCAGTAGCGATTAAGTCCAGCATCTCAGAGAAAGGTAATGTCAAGGTTGGGAGGTTGTCAATAGCAGAGCTTCCTCCCCCTTCTTGTTCACATATAGAAGTGTGTATGCACATACACACCACATGTACATGTATATCTATATGTGTATGTATATAGAGTTTTCTTTTACAAAAATAATGTAACAGGTTTTGCACAGTTCTATCACAATTCTTAAAAATTACACAGAAAGAATTTGTACTTCAGTATAAACATTTTTAACTTTGTACTTAAGTAGTAATTTTAGGCCTAAAAATAATTTAAGATTACTAATAGAGACCATTTAGCAGCACAAACAATATATCCTGATTCTCAGAAAACAAGAAATATAAGGTGGATCTGGTAGCACATACCTGAAATCCCAGTACTTGAGGGGCTGAGACAGGAGGATTGCAGATTCTAGGCCACACTCAACAACTTAGCAAGGTCCTTATCAACTTAATGAGAACCTGTCTCAAAATAAAATATAAAATAGGGTTGGGGGTTTAACTCAGAAGTAGAATGTCCCTGGATTCAATCTCCAGTACCAAAAAAAAAAAAAAAACCCCAAAACCTAGACATACAATGCTGTAATCCTTACCCTGGGTGCTATTCATCCCCAGAAATTCTGTCTGCTTTACTTAAAATACAAAAGCAAAATAATGCATTTAAGTAATCCTCTACTCATTATAGAAAATTATACTAAGTACTTGATAGTCTCTCCATACCAGGGCAATGTTTTTAAGCATGTGCTCATCTCTATTTCATTGCATACAGGACCCAGCAGCAACCACTGGAAAGGAAAACATGGTTTTCAGAAAAGAGAAGGGAGAACAACAGTTATAGGTTGATAACTTACATGGCAACCAAATGGAGAACAGAGAAAACACATACACTATATAAAGCTAATTTGCAGTGACGTTTAATGTGTAGTTTCATCAGAAGAAATACATTTAGGTTGCAGTTACATGAAAAAACAGAAACTGAAATTCTAAGCTTTCTCCTATAATATTCAAAATGTTCATCAAAAGTTAATTAGTGTAATAAAGATGACCACCAGGTGCCTGAATAAACAGAATATCATGTAGTAATTTGAAAACATAGATTCTGTGACTAGAGGTTACTACCAATATATCCAGAAATCTGAGTTAACAGATACTCTATTTTGCATACTTGATACTAATAAATATATCTACTAAGTTTTTACATAGATTATGAATGCAATGTCCCAGAAGACAGCCACAGAGAATGAGATCAGCACTATAAAAGATATTTTTTTTTCTATTTTATTATATGGAATGCTAATCACATATTTTATGTGTATTTTCAAAATATTATCAAATTTCTTATTTAAAATGGCCTCAAGTAGTCTTTGTGTCACTGTGGCAGGACAGCAGTAGATTTGACACTATATTTATGATATGTTTGCTGTATGTGTGCAACTAATATAAAAATTATCAAATAAAAGAAAAATGAGCAATAATAATAAAACTTTATTTGACAGCAATCTTGTTTTATCTGAATCAAACGAACAATCTTCTTTTTAGTTCCTCTTCAATTGATGTAGATTTCATCTTTTGCATATTTATTGAGGTTAAATACTTTAATTAATCTTTGCTCCTTAGAGGAAGTATCTTCTATCAATTATTTTTCCTGTCAGAAAGAAGCAAACTGGAATGTCTTGAGGAATTTAATAATTCAAATTCTTTAAAACATAACACCCTTTAAAGAGCTGAAATGATAAACTTCTAACTATGTATTCTTACATGAAATCATAGTGAGATGCAGGACATTTTATAAGCAACATGTTTGAGTAAATATATTTTTTCAATGAAAATGCACTATCATTCTGCCATGTAATAACAGATGTTAACATAAGAGCATTATTAGCATCTTAATGAGGATCCATGATTAGACAATTATTTACTTTTATTTTTATTCTTTTATGATTGGTCATTACACTATCTATAACATTATTTACCTTTAAGATATCTACCTCTTTAATCTTTCTCATGGAAGCAATTCTACATTTAAAGAGACATGTTACCTTACTCTACCCCTTCACCTTTAGTTTCTGGGAATCTTTGCTTCTAAGGTATATTCCTTGTAGGCAGCATAGGCCAGAGACCTTGCAGCTACTTGAAGAGGGCATAAGGCCAACACTTCAACACATAGACACAGGTCAAAACTTTCTCAAAAACACCCCAAAGGCATAAGCAGCTTAAATGAAGATCAATATATGTGATTGCATT
The DNA here is from genome assembly GCA_004027655.1 of Graphiurus murinus. Lineage (NCBI taxonomy): Eukaryota > Metazoa > Chordata > Mammalia > Rodentia > Gliridae > Graphiurus > Graphiurus murinus. The sequence goes on from PVLC010034343.1 coordinate 2,915, forward strand.
AAACTGAAGAGCTTCTGTACAGCAAAGGACACTATCAAGAACCTCAACAGAGACCACACAGAGTGGGAGAAAATTTTTGCCAGCTACTCCTCTGATAGAGGACTAATATCTAGAATATACAGAGAACTCAAGAAACTCACAGCTAAAAAAACAAATAATCCAACCAAAAAATGGGCAAAGGATCTATATAGACACTTCAAAAAAGAAGAAATACAAATGGCCAGTAAATGTATGAGGAAATATTAAAATGTCATTAGCAATCAGAGAGATGCAAATCAAAACTACCTTGAGATTTCACTTAACCCCAATTAGAATATCAATCATCAAAAACACAAACAACAAATGTTGGCAAGGGTGCAGAGAAGTGGGAACCCTAATACACTGTTGGTGGGATAGCAGATTAGGACAACCACTTTGGAAAACAGTATGGAGAATCCTCAGGTGAATGAGAATGAACCTACCATATGATCCAGCAATACCACTTCTGGGTATCTACCCAAAAAAATGGAAACCAAACTATCAGACCAATGCATGTGTATCTATGTTTATAGCTGCACAATTCACAATTGCCAAACTACAAATCAGCCAAGATGTCCATCAACAGATGAATGGATTACAAAACTATGGGCTATGTACACAATGGAATTTTATTCAGCCATAAAGAAGAACAAAATCATGTCATTTGCAGGGAAATGGATGCAACTGGAAAACATTATGTTAAGTGAGATTAATCAGTCACAAAAGTAAAAACTCATAAGCTCTCTCTAGTATGTGGAAGCTAGGGAGAAAGTGGTACTTAAGGGGAACTCTAGACAAAGAAGGAGAAACCTTAGATGAGCAAAGAGGTGACTTAATTAAAGATGATGGGGAGGAAGAACACCCTAATGCACATGATGTACTTTCATAAACATATCAAAGTCAATCACTAAACTGAACTTGAGAAGGAGAGAGGGGGAGGGAGTAGGGCAGGTATTGGGGAAGGGTTAAATGAGAGCTGTGTTCATGTATGCCTTTACCAGCTTGTACCTAACAAAGATGTATAATTACAATGTACCAATAAAAAATAAAAATTAAAAAAATAGAGAATGTTAATTTGTGCTTTGATTTGGTTAGATTCAAGCCTGTGCTATAATATATCCATATTGAAGGCCATTTTCTTTTTCTTTTCTTTCTTTACATTTCAATATTAGTAAATTTATCTGTATATTTCAGTCATATATAAATTACATTATAATTATAAATTAATTATAATTAATTAATTTTAATATTAACTAAGATTTGAATGATGCAGAACAAAACCTTATTTTAAATTTTTGAAAAGGCAAGTTAGATAATCAGTTTTCATTGAAGTCATTAATTTTCACAGTACTACTAAGACACAATTAAACGACTTTGATTACATTTTATATACTTGCTTATTTAAATGATTTCTAATTACAAAATGACATGGGAAAATTACTTCGATTATATTTTTCTCTCTCAAGTGTCTTGGTTGATTAAATTCCCTCACTACCTAAGAACCATCATTAATGCTAGCATATTTTAAAGAATTTTAAATAAACTTGGCCATTTTATATTATATTTATAATTAATATATGTACTTATGAAAGAAATTTTCATTACAAATTAATATTAATGAAAACTTAGTTTCTTTGGTAATTTTGCTTGACATTTACTTGAATGCCTGATAAAGCTGTAGCTACAAGACTTTCATAACTTAGTTCAAGAAAATGTACACATTAATATCAAATTGTTTCCTACTGAGAAAAGAAAATACAGAAGGAAATTTAACAGGTGTCTAGCTCTCTAAGCAAATAGAGCTAACGGGGTAATTCATTTTGCAAAGAATGAAAGAGAGGGTAAAGAAACATCTATCGAGGAATATATGATAAGCCATCTGGCAGAATGATGAAAAGAAATGATAAGCTCCATTTGCATTACTCAACTTGTACCCCTGGACCCTATCCTGACCACAAGTGTTAGGCCAGACGTAACTGATGAGGTGTATCCCAAAGAGTAACAAACTATGACACAGAAAAGGGCAAAAATTTAGAAAGAAATGCACCCATATTGAAGAAAAACATTTTTCATGGTTCAAAGAAATAGTATGTCAGCATGTCTGTGCAATATCTGAAAGGGAAGATAGAATCAAAGACTGGAATTTCACAAATGTGTAATTCTAACTTTCCAATCACATATTGTACTGACTTTCCTCCTAGGTTTTAGGCATCAAGTGGAAAAGCTGAGTAAAACTAGTGCATCTTTACAGAAAATTGTCTTTTCAGTTCATGATTTTATTTAATATGTCCAATAATAGAAAAAATTTAAGTTACCATGAGAAAATTAATAGAGTCCTAAGAGAAATGTTAAGAAAAATTTATTTGCCCAATTTTTACATTCAAAGAAAAAAATACATATTGGAAAAAACAATGGTTGCTGTTATTTAACCTAAACCAAAATGCAACCTTAGAGAAGAACATGATGAATTGTACATTTGCAACTGTAGCCTCCTAATTTGACAGATTCATCACTGTATAATTAAGATTGTTTTTCAGTAAGAGATAAGGACACATTTAAATTTATTACTGTAATTATAGGTTATTTGATGATACTGCTATTATTTTCCCAAATAACAATGAAATGGTGGTTAATATGATTATTAACTGTATTATGACTGTAGTATTTTTGTTATTTCTAGTAAGCAAAATAAATTGTGAAATAATTAGCATTGCTATTGCTTTTGTGTATACTTTTTTATTAGGTCCATAAATTAACTGATATCTATGGAGAATAATATCTTTGTTTTTGTCCAAATATTCATTCATTTGACAAATAATATCAAGATACCAAGCTCTATTTCCAGACACTGGTAAAGCATGTGAGAAATGCCAGATGACAAATTAGAGCTGTTGGTTTATGGATGTATTTTGAAGGCAAACCCACCAGGATTCCCTGAGGGACAAAAGATAAGCTGTGAGAGAGAGAATGACATCAAGATGTTTTTTTTTTTCTCAGAAAAAAAAATTATCCTATGGATTCATAAGAACAAACTTAAGAAAAAAATTATTTGGGTGGAAAAGTATCATAATCCCAATTTAATAAGAGTCATAAAGCAGAAACATCCTCCACAGCAACAAGTATTATAACTTAAGAGGCAAATCCAGATGATTCCCATATGAGTAAAATTAAGTAGGGGGTAAAGAAAGCAAAATGATGCTTACAAGTTATATTTTCAAATTACTTTAAAATAAGAAAAAAAAGATAGTAGCAATCACAGGTATGATTAAACTTAAAAAAAAACTGATGAGTAAGAAAGAGATGGTAAGATGGAATACCTCCTATGATCAATGAAAGGAAGTAGTTACAGTAGGGTCTCATGTAGACAACAGCCCACATGCATTAAAGGTGTCAGAGTTGAAGAAAAGGCTGTTAAAATCCGGTTCTGCAGATATTTTCACAGGTAGAGGAGCAGATCAGTGAGAATAACAGAGGAGCCCATTTAGGAACTGAGCCATGGGACTAAAAAGTCACCAAAATAAAAGAAAGAAAAGTGGAGAGAAGAAATGGACTTTATAACAACATGATAAAAGGCCAGTAAAATACTAGGATAGTATGTTGTGTTTCTGTGGGAAAAATAGTTCAATGAGGAAAGTAATTTTGATTTTCCAATTCCTTCCAAGAATAATTTAAAGATGTTTTTATATCCTGTTAATACAAAAGACTGGACCTGTAAGTAGAATAGATACATGTGACTGAGTAACATTTTCAAAATATCAACTGACATTTTGTTACTGAAATTGTCACATTCATTTTCTACCTTTCATATGAATTGGATGGAAAGTGGTAAATACTCTGCAAGTCTTTGTTTCCAGAATACTAAATCCCCTAAGCATTTTCGAGGACTTCTGATGTAATTTAAATATTTCAGAGAATGAAGTTTGAGGATGCTGTGTCTTTTCTATGAAAACGTGTTTCTCATCCAGGGTGATTTTGCTCCCTGAGAACACTGGGCAAAATCTGAAGATATTTTTGAATGTCACCCTGAAGTTGGGGTGGATGGTGCTATTGGTATCTAGTGAGTAGAGACCAGGGCTGCTGGTAATCATCCCAGAATCTGCAGATTGCCCCATCTGACCTACCAACAAAGAATTATACATCCCCAAATCCAAGAATGCGAAGTTAAGAAATCTTCCTAGAGAGCCTGAAAACTTCTCTCTTCATTGCATGTGAAGACAGAAACTATGGATTTGTAATAGAGTAGAGGCAGCAGTGTATACTGAATGAGGGAATACTGTTTCCCTGTCCAAGCCCTGGATCCTGTGAGGACACCCTGTCTCCACACTGACAGCTATAGCTGCCACAATAAAGAAGGACCATGCATTGTTTTCAGGCCAATTTGACCTCAATCAGGTAGAAATGGTGGCGTGCCAGTTTGTTAAGGAGGCTGTGGAATGATCTCATGCCTCAGGGCACAGAGGAGGTAGAGAGAGGTTACTCAAGCTGAGCCTGATAAGCAGATGGCAGGGGGGAGTCTTAGTCAAGAATCTGATGACAGGCTTCAGTCAGTCAGCTGGATGTCTTGAAATCCACCAATTCTGTCACACAGTTGTAGTCTGAGGTGGATACAGAAAGCTAAGGTCCAGAAGAAGAGAACAAACTCTATAGTAATGCTAAAGAGACTGCAGCCACAAGGGAAATAAATCCCAGGAAGCAAATAAAGTCTATCAAAACATTTTACACCAAGAAAACTTTCACAGAAATAAGTTATTAAAAATAATTCAATTTCAGAGGATCACACCTGAGCAAGCAAGCACCTTTGCTGTACGTGTCAAACACTAACATTTCTAAAGCTAAACTTAAATACATATCAGATTCAGGAACAGAGAAATTCTCAACTTTTCCCAAGTATAGAGGATTTTCTTGGGGTTGTTTTGTTTTAGTTTTTGTTTTATAAACAGGCTATTGATGGATCAAAATCTGGATGTGATTTGTTGTGGTTGCTTTGCTTTTTTTTTTTTTTTTTGTAGGCTTTTGTTTGTTTATTAAACTTATGCATTCTAATTCAAATGGTTAGGACTGAAAAACTAAAAAGAATGCAGGTATGTAGTGTTGCAGACACTTATTATCATTCTGCCCTGAAGACTTCTGGCCTAGGAGAAGGAGGGTAAAAGAACAGAATTTTTATTTTTGTTTGTACCACTTGACTTCCTTACAATTTATATGATGGCTTTGTACAGATATTCATGTCATACAACTTTTGCAAAGGTTTAATTATGTAAAAAATTTCTTAAATATCAAGTTCATTAAAAGTGAGAAAGCACACCTTTGCTGTATAACAAGTGAATTTACTAAGCCTACTACAAGGACTGTGCATTTATCTCAATTAATTCTTGCAACAAAACTATGAGGAAGCTTATGTCAGTATTTTATTTTAAACATGAAACTGACATGCAGAGACAGTAACTTAAACAAGATCACAAAGATAGGAGTAGAGAAATCAGTATTCACACCTAAGCAGTCTGGTTTTAGAATGTATCCCAGTGGCTTAGAGACACCCACTATTCCAGGAAAGAAGGTTCCCAGAAGCTGCCAAATAATACTTCTATTTATACCACATCAACTATGAGTTAATTGGAGCTGTAAGGAAGCTTGGAAATGAAAATTTGTTTTTGTTTTTGTTTTTTTTCTAGAAAGTAGTGTGCCGATCTAAATTTCTAATGCTTCAGAGGAGAAATCCAATTCAGGATGCAATTAAAAGTGCTCATTAGAATACGTTATGCTTTGTATCCTTGTATGTAACATTATCTTTATCATTCGCTTATAGTACAAGCATCAAAATTGATGAGCTTGTCTAGATGACCAGCCCTATACAAGATTCTCCACATACTACTTGGTTGACATATAAATCACTTATCAATTTAAAAAAATAAGAAAATTAAATTTTATTACCCAAAAGTGCTTTGTATCTATTATTCAGAGATGCCTCTGTGGAAATGCCTGACCTCTATTTCTAAGGTAAGCAGAAAAGTCACACCATCCGTTGACTTAAAGGACACTGAACCTGCATATCAGGTTAGAATACATTATCTCTAGCCATTTCTTTCTCTGTGTGTTTATATTTGAACAGTTAATACATAATACAAGCTTTTTAGTCTATCTTCTACTTTTATGGTACTATAAATAATAAAAATTAATAATAAAATGTACTCTTTAAGAGATAAGTACTAGATCACACACCAATTTGTTATTATAGTTACCATTTTGAAGAATTTATTCAAAAAGTAAAATAGTAAGAGTTTACAAAATTATTTGCCAGTGGAAGTTCTCCTCTGATTACTATAGTAAATAGGTAGAGAGTAATCAAGACATAGTCTATTTTCTTACAGTCCATTTGGAAAATTGTATCACATCATCTTGTTGCTCTTTGCTTTTGAAATATTTATAATATTATGCTTATCAGAACATTGAGTATTGTGTAACATAAAAAAGTAGCATGATTTGTAATCTATGTCAGATACGGAGCTTCACTCACAATTTCTATATCAGAATTTAACTACAAACAGTTTTGTATTTTCATTTTTTGCACATAATCATGAATAGTTAAAAATGATCAGACATTTATCCTCCAAATGACTAGAGTGTTAAAATATTTGAATGTGCACCTACCAGTGATGCTCCATTTTCTTCTTCTTTCTTCCTTTTCTTTCTTTTCTTTTTTTTTTTTTTCAGTACAAATTCAGGGCATCATCCATGCTAGATAAGTTTGCTACAATCCATTTTCTTCTTCTGCATAGGCTTTAAGCAACTATGTCAACCTGAAATGCTTGTTTCAATTCTGAATGATATTTTAATTCTTCTATAATTGTATAAAAATTACACATTGATTTCTGTGTTACTGAGTAAATGTCTGTCTTAGGTAACAGAGTGAATTATGGTAATGTGTTTTTTACAGCTATTCCTAGTGATTTGCTCACAATTGTCTGAGAAACCCATATCACTGCTCCACATGGATGTTATAAGGAAGATGATGCTTCCATAATTTTTACGAGGTCTCCCACTTGTTGATCTTTGTCTCCTGGGAAAACTGATGCCTTTTCTTTCTCAACATCTGCCTCCATTACTGAGCTTATTTAAGATTTAATTTTCACTTCCATGTGTTTTATATCTATTCTTATGTTATTCAACTTTTATGACTGCACATACATACTCATTTGAATGAGTTATTTTTTAAATAGTGTTGAATGGAAAACATCCTAAGGAGATTATTTATTCAAGCAGAATGGGAGGGGCAAGGGAAATATGAGTCTGCCCCAGTGCTTATTTTCTGATATTCATAATGGTTTTGAAGAGCTAGAGAGTTTCTCAGTGACTTGCATACTGTTCCTTTATATTCTCTGTTGCTGTAATTGATTGTTTCAGAAAAAACTCTATTATTTCCCTATAGGTCACTAAGAGGATTTGGCTTCACTAATTTCCAAATGGAAAAATTAAATTATTAGGAATTTCCCATGAAAATTTCAAACATATTTGTAGAGTTGAAAATTGGATAATATCAGAGGCGTGAAAGGTCCTAGTTAAGACTGACTTGAGAATCACTTTGTTTACTTTTGTATATGACTCATCATATTAATACCATTACTGTCTAAAGGGAGGGAATAAATATTCATTAAAATATTTCAAATTTTCTTGTTTCATGACTGGGCCTTCTAATATGTTAAAGATGTATTCATTTAGATTCTGTCTTAAGATGAATTGAAAGGCAATCTCTGAATCCAGGATTCATAAGATGGCTAATTTCCTTCATGTGACCAAACCTTGCTCTACCAGAAAACTAATTCCTAATATTTAATGCTAAACAGTCTTAAAACTTCCTTTACATCTACTCACAACACTTAGATTAAGCAAGTTCTATAGGAATTTGTTGCTTCAAAACAAAATTTTAAAGAAAATATACATGTTTCAGAAAATACATCAAAGATGGCTGTTACATATTGGAAAAGGGAGCAATTCAACCAGAAAATATCATAACAAATACTTCTTCTCTAAATGTTGGCATGTACCCAATTATATATAACAAATATTACTTAGCTTAAATTGACTCATTGATCCCAATGCAATAATAATGGGGCATTTCAATACAATATTCTCACTAATATGCCATCCTGACAGAAACTCAGCAACTACATATTAGAATTAAATTTTACTGTAGATCAATTGGACTTAACAGACATCCGCAGAATATTTTATTCAATTCCAACTACATATACTATATTTTCAACTGCTCATGGAACTTCATTCAAAATTGGTCATATATTAGGCCATAAAGAACTTCTTAGAAATTTTTTAAAAAGCTCGAAATAATCTATTGCATCTTTTCACACCATAATGAAAAGAAATTAGAAACCAATAAGGAAAATTAAAGAAACTATATAAATACCTAAAAATTGAATAAATACCCTTTTGAATGATGAGTGAGTCTTTGAAAAAATTAAGGGTAAAGTTAAAAAATTCTTAGAGTCAAACAAAAATGGAGTTACAAAAAGTCATAAACTCTGAGATACAGAAAAAGCAGTTCTAAGAAGGAAGTGGATAGCTATAAGTGCATGTCCACATTTAAAAAAAAACAGGTATCTCAAACAAACAACCTAATTATGCATATTAAAATTTTAGGAAAATAAGAACAAACCAATCTTAAAACTAGTAGAAGAAAAGAAATAATAAAGACTAGAGACAAAATTAATGAAACAGAAAATAAAAGTATAGTACAAGGTGATACTGCTTCATATAATGAGTTTGGGAATATTTTGTCTCTTTCTACTTCATAGAATAATTTGAGGAATGGCTCAGGAAATAAAGCTGAGAATCAATGAATGGGACACCATACAATTAAAAAGCTTTTGTGCAACAAAGGAAACAGTCAAGAGTCTAAAGAGGAAAATACAGAATGGAAGAAAATCTTTGCCAGCTACTCATTTGAGAGAGGATTAATATTTAGGATATACAACTTTAAAATTTAACACTAAAAACAATAAAATGGGCACTTGAACAGATGCTTCTCAATGTTAGAAATAAAAATGGCCAATAAATCTATAAAAATATGTTCAACATCACTAGCAATCAGGGAAATGCAACTACAAGGAAATTCCATCTAACTCCAGTTAGAATAGCAACGATCAAGGATACACAGAGTAACAAATGCTGGTGTGAATATGGGAAAATAGGAACTCTTATACACTGTTGATGGGACTGTAAATTAGTGCAACCCACTATCGAGATCAGTATGGAGATTCTGCAAAAGACTAGGAATGGAACCACCATACAACCCAGCTATACCACTCCTTGATATCATTCCAAAAAAATTAAATCAAAATGCTATAGTGATATATGTGTAACTATGTTTATAGTAGCACAATTCAATATAGTCAAATTAGGTGTCTGTCAACAGATGAATGGATAAAGAAAATATGGTAAATATATACAATGGAATTTTAGTCAGTAATAAAGAATAAAATTATGTCATTTGTAGGAAGATGGATAAAACCAGACAGTATTATGCTATGTGAGATTAGCCAGTTTCAGAAAGTCAAAAATTGTATATTTTCTCTCACATGTGGAAGCTAGAGAGAGAAATAAGAAATGGGACTTCAGATAAATGAGGTAGTAGTAGACAAGTAGAAAAGAGGAGGGAAGATGGGGCAGTTGGGGAAGGATAAAAGAAGAATTGAGGAAGGAAACAGTTCAACTAATGCTATTTTCATAAATGAAGCTGTCACTAATAATTGTATTAACATGTAGGGAGGCAGGAAGTGGAAATGCTATGAAATGTGAAAATAAATATAGCATGAAGTGCTACCTATGTACAGTATGATGGTGTCACTTTGTACCTCATTATACTGTATAACTAATGCACACTAAAAGTATAAAAAAGAATAATATGAAAGGTCAATAAAACAGACTTGGTTCATTCAAATATAAACAAGATTGATAAATTCCTTGCCAACGTAATCAAAAGAAAGCAAAGACCTAACTTAATAAAGTTATAAATAAAAATAGGGATATTTCAACATACACAAATGAAATCCAGAGGAATTTTAGGAACTATTTTGAAAACTTATGTTTCAACACATTGAAAAATTTCAAAGTGGATACATTTCTAGACACATATGACCTACAGTGAAGATATAGTAAAAGAATCTTCCCAGGGTTTCCTGGGCAAAAAAGATAGAAATAATCAAATACAGTGCAGAGAATTTTTAGGGAAATAAAACTATTCTATATGAAACTGTAATCATGGGTTCATGACATAACGTGTCATAAAACATACAATACACTGAACAAAATGTGAACTGTAGCATAAACTATAAACTTCAGTTAACATCATATCAATATTGGCTTATCAATTATAATAAAGGTGCCACACTAGTGCAATAATTTACTAATAGAGGAAATCATGTGTGTTTTTGTGTAAAGAGAGAGAGAGAGAGAGAGTGTTATTTGTTGTGAAGGCATATGACAGTACTCTGAACCTTCCACTCAGTTTATCTGTAAACCTAAAAGTGCTCAAATTCTATCTAATATTTAAAAATAAATTTGTCATAAATATTTTATAAACCCTAAATAAACACAAAACATTTGAAAATACAGCTTACACAGTGAGTAACAGTTAAATTAAACATTTAGTGCTTTCACTTAGAACATCGTAGGAAAACCCAATTATTTGGCACTGCCTGACTTTAATTGAATCAAAAAATAAACTTTCTTCAAAATGCTGAACACATCTGAGATCCTGTCACCCTGAGAATTCTAGTCTCCTGGGGGGACACTAGTAATATGGAAAACTTTATAATCTCTGGAAAGTAAAGATAATATAATGAGCAGTGCAGTGGTGCTGTATTTGTAGCCAGTTTTTTGTTTTGTTTGGTTTGGTTTTGCATTTCTTCATAATTCAGTGATACCAATTAGTTGTGGGATATTAAAATGATGGAATATTTATTAATATCTAAGACTGATTTTCTTTTTAAACTGGTTTTAACTGAATATTTCTTTTTGTATTTTAACTGGCTTAGTAGCATGCTGTTGGTTAATATTATAACTTAAACTTACATGTATAAGAAATATTTTATAATAATTTTACTAACATGTAGGGAGGGAAGAATATTGAAATAAGTTGCAGCAAAACCTCCCCAGAAATAGGAGGAAGATTTTATAACAAACGCAAGAAAATATATTTATCCTGTATTATGTTATCCTATTAGTTTTGTGGAACTATCAAGTAGCTTGGTGTTGGCTTTCTAAATTATTATAACAAATGAATCTAAGGGGTCATAAATACCTACAAGGCAATACAGACTAGGGATTAGCAGAGATGTCCAGAAATGATTAATTGGAATAATGGAAGAAACTGAAGGACAGTCTATATGCAGATGCCTGAGGCTCTCAAATGTTTCTGCCTTAAGGTAACTGTCAAAACCTAGTGATGAAAGAAAGGAAATTGGGGAGAATACTAAAATGTTTTTTTCTTGCATGCCTCATTTACTCTATTTTTAAAAATATTTAGCCAATTTAACTTCAATGCATGTAGAAAGAAAGATTACACTATATTGCAGTATTTCAAGTAGTAAAAATGAATGACAATGGTGAAAAATGAAGAGAAAACATATAGGAACTAATTGCAAAAAAAAATGAAGCTTCAATTTACAAAGGCAATTAGAATAATAATTTAAGCTAAACTTGCAAACAATTGTGCTAATCACTGCATTAGGTATAAAATATACAAATCTACTTTCTGACAAAGTTAATTCAGAGCTGGAGAAGTTCTTTACTAATGCAATGTAATAATGAGATTACAAAGTCCACTGAAAACAGCAGCAGTGTCTGAGAGGTTAGGCAGGCTGCATTTGGAAAAAAAAGCAAAAAAAAACTTAGAGCTGGTTCTTGGAGAGCATAAAAGACATTGGTAACTAGAATAGAAGACTTCAAAATAGAGGGGAAATGTGTGTTGAAAGATACTATAGGAAAGAACACTGAGTACTAGGCCAGAATGTGAAAGAAGTTTTTTTCTATTTTGCATTGCTATAACAAAACGCCTGAAATGGGGTAACTTGTAAGGTAAAGAAGTTTATTTAAGCCCCAATTCTAAAGGTTCAAGAGGATAGCACCAATATCAGCTTCTGGTGAGGGCCTCATGGTGGACTGTATTGGATTGCAGGAGTAGGGTGGGGCAGAGGGAGAGATGTCATATGGCCAGAGAAAAGGCAAAAGAAAAAGCAAGGGAGCCATCTTGCTTTATAACAACCCACTTGCATGGTAACTAATCGAGTCCTATGAGATCTAAACCACTATAACAAGACAGGCATTCATCCCTAATAAGGGTGGTACCCTAATGACCTAATCAACTTCCAATAGGCCTCGCCTCTTAAAGATCCCATCACTTCTCCATACTATTACTCTGGAGACCAAACCTTTGACACATGAAGCTTGATGAAGAGAGGGGAAAAATTATATTCAAATTACAGCAGAACCATAAGAGATGTTGGGAGATGAAATAAAAGCCATATTTTCATGGGTTATGAATCAACAAGAACAGGTAGTGCCAAAGGATACCGTAGACTTTTGTACCTCATTAAAGCTGTATTAGGGAAGAAATTATACTTTTATCCACTCTTCAAAAGATATTAGAATTAGGAAAATATAGAGTGAATTCAATTAATGACTCATCCTAAATGAAACTCCCTTACTAGCAGTCTTATGTAAGAACAACTATTTGTTTATATCTTCTCTAACACTCCACATTGTTATATCACCAGTCTTTCACTGATGTGTTTCTGACAATAATTAATGTGGATTTATTTTGCAGTTACTTTATGGAAATGATGTTAAATACTTCTCACATGCTTATTGGCCTTGAATATTACCTTTTAAGGATTTGAAACCATTTATCTGGTTTTTGAAAAATACCTTTGTTATACTTTTCTTATTGACTATCAGAAGGTCTTTAAATACTTAGATAACAGGTCACATTTGTGTTTAAAATTATAAATTACAAATTCAGTCTCAATTTGTGGCTTTTAATTCTATTTATTTTACTAACACTATCACTTAATGAACCAAAGTTCTAATTTATAAAGTGTTTCCTTGATGTTGAATACTATTTTAATGCCTGCAAAAGTGTTTGCTGACCAGAAGATCATGAAACCATGATGTATGTTTCTCCAAAATTACAATAAAAATGAAAGTATTTTCCCAATAGCTTGGCCTTCCTAGACTATTATATATATGAAAACATCATGAAATATGTAGCCTTTCATATTTGGATTTTTTCCTTGTAGCAAAATGTGTTTAAAATTCATTCATACTACAATATACATCAATAGATCATTTTGTTTTACTATTGAAGAATACAGAATATTATTCTATGAACTTCTCACTTGTTGAAGGAAATTTTAGTTATCTCTAGGTTTTGATTATAAATAAAACTGCTATGATCATACATGAACAGGTTTTATGTAATGGAGTTTAAATCCACATATGGAAATATGTAGAAATATGATTAATAAGATGATAGGATAAATCCACCACTGGTATCAAAATATTAAAACTTTAAATGATATCATTATCATTTATATTCATTTACCTTCTTTTATAATATAGCTGTCTAAAACAGTATCTCTACATACATGAATAGCATTAAATCATGTTACAGGTTTTATATTTGAGTATCAAACAGAGTCTTAAAATCTAAAGAGGAGAGGAATAGTTAATTATCTAAACTCAAATGTTTATCCTTTTTTTAGTACTCTTTCTTCATTCCAGATGTTTCATATTTCCTTCCATTATAGTTTACTTTATTTCTGTCTCTACCCAACAGATCCTGTGAGTGAAACTGATCTCTGCGCCTTCTCACTATTGAGGGAGTAATTCTCACGTATTTGAATTGCAACCCATAGAAGGGAGCCAGAACATTCATTCTCTGTGTAAGTGAATTAGCTTCCTGAAATAGAAGATTTATGAAGAAACAATAGCCTTATATCATAATATACAAAATGTTCAGGTTACAGATCAAAATTACTTTTTATTCCAAAAATTAGGTTTATT